>PVIU01018811.1:0-38073 GCA_004026605.1 Ondatra zibethicus
TCTTGGGGCACTTTCCCTTTTGTTAATTTACCTTGTCTTACTTTGATGTGATGGTTTTGTTTTACCTTATTATGTTTTATTTTGTTATGTTTTATTGTTACCTCTTAGAAGCCTATTCTTTTCTAATAAGAGGCAGAAGGGGAGTGGATCTGGATGGGAGGAGAAGTGGGCAGAACTTGGAAGAGTAGAGGAAGGGAAAGCTATAATCAGGATATATTGTATAGGGAAAGAATCTATTTTTAATAAAATGGAAAAAAATGCAAAATTGAAGTGGAGCTGACAAATAGAGGAGACAATGTCCCGACCAGAAGTCTGTCACCACCAAGAGAAGCAGCCAGTGCCAGAAATGAGGTGTATCTAGTTGAGGCTTTCCATGTGGACAAAAGGCCACATGGAAAGCCCCAAACAATTCATGCTAGCACTGAGGCTATTGGTTGCTCTCTCCTAAATGATGGGGAGGCCCTATTGCTAAGGACAATGCTTGTGTATCTTATTGAACTCTGCAAAGTCAAGCCTGTGCCTAGAGCCTTCACCCACACTGACAAGTGTCCATAACGCTGAAATGCACCCTGCTCCCAGAGAAGAAAGGTCACCACTAACTTGTCTACAACCCTGCCACCTTCCATGTTGACCTCCCTGCATGATACCCCTGAGCACTAGGGGGACAAATTTTGTGGGAGTGACCAACCACCATCTGGATTTAAGCCCTCCTTCATGAGGGGGACCCTTGCCTGACATCACTTGGGTAGCCAGGAACCTAAGACTAGATAGACCTAGGGGAAAACTGACTACTGCTGTCTGCTTAAAGAACATAGGAAATGCAATGACTCCTAACAACTTTCTGCTATAGCCATAGATCAGTGTCCCGCTCAGTCCTCATCAGAGAAGCTTCCTACTACAGCAGATGAGACTAACACAGAAACCCACAACTGCACAATGTGCAGAGAGAGACCTGGGAACACTCAGTCATCATCAGAGAAGCTTCCTACTACAGTGGATGAGACTAACACAGAAACCCACAACTGCACAATGTGCAGAGAGAGACCTGGGAACACTCAGCCCTAAATGCAATGCCTTCATTAAAGCCTTCCCTAGGGCTGGAGGAGTTATGTGGAAGAGTAGGTAGAAAGATCGTAAAAACCATCTAAGCTAGGGTGGACGACATCAAGGAGAGTGTCTTCCAGTCACAGCTGACAGGGCCTTCCAGACATAGGACTGATGTACAAAGAAGTTCACAGAAACTGGTAGCATTCCATGGCCTACACAGGTTCAAGCCAGATGAGGCCCCATTGCTGAGTAAGAGAGGTAGACATGGACTCCCATCCTTAACCAAGAAGCTATCTCCAACTGGCATTCACTTGCAAAGGAAAAATTAGTTTTCTCCAACGGAGTCTCACTGGATCTCTAAACCACACATAAGGACAGGCCGCTTGGCCAGCAGTAAATGACCAGCACAAAATGAATTCAATGGCATTTTTGTAGGCATTTTTCTCATACCTCTTTGGCAATTATTTTGTCTACTGTTCTTTTCTTTGTCTATTATGGTTTCTGACTTTGTGTTTTTATTGGGTGTTTGTATATCTTATGCTTTCTCTTTGCTAATATTTTTTATTTTATTGAATTGTTTTATTTCTTTTTTATTTGCTTGTTTGTTTCCTAAAGTGAGAAAAAGATGGTAAGAAGTTGGGCGGGTAGGGAGGTGGGGGTTCTGGGAGGTGTATGGAGAGGGGAAACCATGATCAGAATATATTATATGAAAAGATTATCTTCAATAACAATGACAACAAAGAAATGTAAAATTTAAATTTATTAAATTTAAAGTCACATTGCTTTTCATATCTTACTATCTTTTTGTTTTGTTTCATATCCAAATATAGAAGAAAAATTTACATTTCCTTAAATAGCTGAAAATAGTAAAAGTTATTTTTAAAGTGTTTGCTTGAAAACTTCGATAAAGTCTTCATACATAACAGTATTCTGTGTACAAGTGAAGCTACCTAGCAAGCCAAAAAAGGAGACTGGCATTTTTTAATGTACAATTTTTAGTTGATGTATAAGTAGTTTGAGGGTTGCTTTTATTTATTATTTATTTATATCAAAATTATTTGTTCATATAATATATTCTGATCGTGGTTTTCACTCCCTCCTCTCCTCCCAGATCCTTCCTACCTCATTCTTCCAATCCCATGCCTTCTTTATCTCTCTTCAGAAATCAAACAGGCAAAAAGCAGAATTTTAAAAAAATGTAACAAAAAGAAACAAAGAGAAAGCACAAGAAACACACACGAATGCCTTCATGAAACTATGTGGAAGCTGCTCTCATGGTACCAAGAAACACAAGTTTGAGCTGAGTTCAAAGATCAAATGGCGGTGATGTCACTGATGGAGAGGGGGAGAAAGCATGGTACATGTGATTGGGAATGGAGTCATTTTCTGACAGAAAAAAATTCATGTTTTCCAAGGCCCTTATGCGGATGGGGGTGTTGTGTATTGCTTCCTAAGAGGGTCATTGTGCTATGGAGAAAAAGACAAATATCTGTCTGCAAGAGACACAGAAATGCCACCATGCTCTACATATAAAGCACTTCGCACATGAGTAGGTTTGATTCTCAGCCTAACTACATGAAAGGAGATGTATTATTTACACTTAGTGGTGTAGCATAGAGAAGATAAGCAATAGGCCTAGCACGTCCTAAAATATCTCAGCTAGGAGATGTCTGATCAGGCAAGACTGACCATTTGTAAGGTTTTCTCTTCCCATAGGTCTCTCTTTCAGCCCTTGCAATGATGCCATTCATTCGGTTAATTGACTAACGTCCACTGGAAATCAGGTGCCTTGTATCTTAGACCTGCAGTTCAGCCAACAGCTACAGGAGTACAAGTGAGTGACCTTTTCCACCTGTGGAAGCACAGCCATTGATCATTCTCTCTGCTTGGTTCTAGTTGTCAGGAAAAGTAGCTTCCAATGTTTTTGTGACCTGCAACTTGGATTTCACTCCGGTCCAGTTCTCTGCTCTCAGTGTTTTCTCTGGTCTCTTCTATTTGCGCCTATGTGTTATTTTACAGAGAACCTACCACACGCCAGGCTCTGCACTAGCAATCGATGATTGGCTATAGTGAGGGGCAGCACATGGCTCCTATTCCCAACTGGAGAACTCTTTTCAGTCAGTAGGTTTTAAGTGAGAGGGGGCCTTCATAAAGAGAAACACCAAAGATTCAAGTCATTAAGAAAACATGACGGGCGGTGGTGGTGCACACCTTTAAACCCAGCACTTGGGAGGCTGAGACAGGTGAATCTCTGTGAGTTTGAGGTCAGCCTGGTCTATAAGAGCTAGTTTCAGGAAAGCTAAGGCTGTTACATATAGAAACCCTGTCTTGAAAAAAAAATAAAAAAAGGAGAAAACAAAACAGCCAGAGCACTGCTGAAGAAATTAAACTATGAAGAACTCATAGAGCCACAAACTTGAGAGCCTAGAAAAGATGAGGGGCAGAATAGGAGTCAGTGGAGTGTTGGGAGCACAGAGGCGGAGCATGAAGCTATAAAAGGTCACATATTTACTGTGAGGAACTTTCCTGAAGCCCTGGATCTGAACAGCCCTGATCATGGACTCATAACTTGAAATTTCTATATGCCAATTTTTTCATCTGCACACTTGTGAATGCCATTACAGAGTTAAGAGAAAGAACTGGAATTTTGATTAGCTGCTTGGAGATCCAAAAATAAAAGGCACCATCAAACACAAATCATCATGGAAAAAGGTTTTTAAAAATGAGTTCATTTTCTTTTTTAGTTTGGAGGTGTTAGACTCAAGGGCTGACTGCATGCCCTCTCTCTGTCACTCTGCCTCACTCTCTTTCTGTTATAAGCTATCTTTCTACCACGTGAGCACGCACACGTGGCAAGCCCCGAATATAAACCATGCACTTCAACACGGAAGAATGTGTGCAGAGACCTGGGCATGCACAAGCCACCAAAGGTGGTGTCTGTACCAATGATGAGGGCAGATGCTGATATATGGAGTGGTGGGCAGCTCAGTTCCCTTTGTAGAGAAACGTTCCATGTTGGTACTGCAGTGCAAGCCCAAAGTCACATCATGGGAAACAGTCTTAAAGGGAAAGCACACAATGGAGACAAAGAGGGATCTATCAATCTTTTCACTTTTGAAAGTTTTCAAGATGTACTTTATTGAACTATTCTGCCTACTAAAGACATCTACCTCAACTACCCTATAAAAGAGGTTCCCAGGAATCTCTATTGCAGGGGAGCCTTAGACGGGAAATTCTAGGTTTGTGGGTGGTTCCATATACAGGAGTGACCTTCTGAATTCCTTTTCTTTTCTAACCAAGACCTTCCCCTACTGTGACTCTCAGAACTGTCATTTTATCAAGGGGCATTTCCTAGCCACCCAGCTAGTTTTCTCTTGAATTCTCCCTCAATATTTTGTATGCTTCTTCAAAGCAAATTGACCCTTTGAGGGAAGTACTGCTGAAGTGTTGAGTCTTTTGAAGGTGGAGGAATATTAAGATTTTGGAAGGTTGTGTCCCTGTCAGTCACTCAGTATAGACACCGAATATAGCAATTCATCCTCTCTCACATGAGAGGGTGGTCTTGGTGTTCAGTTTCTGGAATGTGGCCCTGCTATTTTTTTAGGATCCCATTGTGGTGCTTAACTTTGGAAAGAGGGATACTTTCATATACAATGAGACTAGCAACCCAGCACCTCAGGAGATGGAGCTAGGGCTGAGCACAAGACAGTCACACGTATTGACTAGTTCAAGCATGGCATGTAGCTCATGGGACAGGTTACTGTCCCACATCCAAGTACGAAATTCCAGTGCAAACTCCAAAATGCTTTTCGTGCTCATTTAACCCTGCCTCGTTCAGTAAGTTCTCACCAAGACTAACTAAACTCATGTTCAAAGATGTCACATGTATCATGAACTTCACATTACATACCTAAGCCTCAAGCAAAGCTTGAGACATCTATACACCCACCTAAGGGAGGAAACTCCTGAGTCTCAATGAAATGCCCTGGTACCTCTCCACCTCCTATTCTATAAGATAGGCACTGAAAATGGGTACACTCCAAGCCCTGGATTCAAATTCCCCCTCTGCCATTTATTATCTGTTGAGTTTGGGTAACTTAAGCTTTACATCTTCAATTCCTTATATGTCAAATGAACACAGTAACACTATCCTCTGGGGACTTCCCTCTGAGTTCTGTGTATTAAGAATGGCAGTGTTTGGCTCAAAGTGAGCACGCAGCACTACTCATTTTATTTTGCTCTGGGCCATTGTACTTAATACATTATGAGAGTGTGTCAGGCTCCTAGTCACTCCGTAGGCTGTCCCCACCTTGAGAGAAAAGAACCAAATGTATTTGGAACAGCATGTCTCCATGACTCTACCCAACAACCTAAGAGGGACTTTAATTTTATTTTTTGATCATTTCAGCAAATGTTTCCTGAGTCCTTCAACAATGCACAAAGCAATTCTATAGGAACTCCTGGGGGAAACCTTCTATGGTAGACTTCCAAAAGAGATGGCGTTGGCCAGAGACTGAAGCTACAAGGACACCCATAAAGGCAGAGGTGGGACTCCAGGAAGCTTGGCTTACAGTGATCCTACAGGCAGGAGAAGCACATGGTTACCCTACTGTTCCCATGCTCTGTCCTTTGCGGTGGCTCTGGCATTCTTTTAGGGAAGAGGTAAAGTCTTAGGGGCTGCTCAACTCAGTTTTTAACAAAAGAAAACCTCTTTTAACTCACGTACACATTGAGTTTTCCTCAGGACCTATTTGATTGGAGTGGTGTATTGCAAAGAAAAAAAAAAAAAACCTGAAAACCTTATAAAGCCCTTGTTGTGATATTTAATCCATTCATGATCTAGATCAGTTTGTCCATATTTATCTTCTTTAAGACATATTTTTAATTGTATATTTGCGTGCACATGTGCACGTACTTGTGTGTGCGTGCATGTGTGCATGCATGTGTCTTTGTGTGTGTATGTGTCTTTGTGTCCGTGTGTGAGCATGTGTCTGTGTGTGTGCGCGCGTAGGTGCTCTCAGAGTCGGATCCCCTAGACTCAGCATTACAGTCAGCTGTGAGCTGCCTGGCATGAGTGTGGAGAACCAAATGTGATCCTCTGCAAGAGTCTGGACTTCTAACCACCTATCTCTTGAGGTCCCTGTCTAGATTCATCTTGCATCAATCTCTTCTTGGTATTTTTAAACATTAACCTAGATGACACAGTTCCCAGAAGACGCTGCCTCAGCCCTGGGCACCCTTTGCATCCTTCACTGGGAATCATCGCCAGTCCGCTATCCTGGGGTTAGCTTCAGACGACTGACCCCTCACACATGACACATAACTTTATTCATCAATTTTATAAGAACTTGCCAAATGCTTGGAGTAAGGTTATATTATCATGAGGTCCTCTTCAAATGAATGTCCTGTTTTTCATCTTTTATTGTTCAGTAACTGTCATAATATAGTAGTGTTTGCTAAATATATCAGTGAGAAAAGATTCATCCTAAATTTAACAGCAAATATCTTCCTAGATTCTATAATTGAGTACCGATAGCTGTAAAGTGAATGGGTGTAAATAAAGGACGGCATTAAATTGCAGGTCATTTTAATAACTACATTGAGCAAGGTACTTAATATGTTTAGATTCCACATCTCTGGAATGGGACAAACTAAAATAATATGTTTTTAAGTTATTGAGAGCATTGTATATATGTGTGTATGAATATACACAGCATTTAAGCAATTTCAGAAAATTTGCATCAGTGTTAGCTCCCAGTATTAGTTATTTGGGGCTGGAATATAAAAATGTAACTAGAAAGACTTTTAAGGACCAAATGAATCTGAACATACTCACTATGGTGCCAGGATATGACATGATGACTGAGCTATAGCGTTTGGATGTGAACGGAATTCCCGTTCTGTCCATCCGACATCACCCTTGCTCCCTTCTCTACTAGCGCTCAGGTTCCCCTGTGAGGAACCGGCCTTCCCTGTCGCACTTTCACAGCCAGGTATCCAGCCCAGAGCTCACTGAGAAGAGCCAGAGGCTGAGAGCCTTGACCCCAGAGGCTGTACATATTCACTCTGGCTTTTTGCTACGGAGTCTCATTTAATGAGGAAATTAGAGCAGAAACTAGATAGAGTCCAGAGACAGACCTCCCATCATACCATATGGCTTTCTGGACCTAGCTGAGCTTTGTGAGTGTGTGTTTAATGTATACAAGCTAGTAAATTCACTTTGCAGCTTCCTTTAGTGTGAATGAGGATACTACTACAACTCAAAATGCCTTAGTTAATGCAACCATTGGTCAGTATAAAGGCGAAAGTTTAGAAATTGTTATTATGTCATTATGTCTTAGATTTAATTTAGGCTGTCACAATAAAGGGATTAATCTACACCAATAGCCTTCACTTTAGATGGGGAACATTTATAATCATGAACCCCTAGTTTTATCACACTGGTGGCCAGAGAAAAAGTATATTAAAAAATCCCAGGAAAGAAAACCCATCATCTTTGGTAGTGTGGCACCTTTCTCTCTTTTGAAAAGAGTTATTTCTATTCTTGTTAATGACAAGCAAGCATGTGTGTCTTCATGTGGGTAGAAGTATGTGAATGGCAGGTGCTCATGAAAACCAGAGACATGAGATGATCCGGAGTGGGTGTTATAGGCAGCTGTGCGTTGCCCATAGTGTGAGTACAGGAACACACTCGGCTCCTCTGGAAGAGCACTCTATACTCTTAACTGCTGAGCTGTCGCTCCCGCCCCAGTGTGTCTCTTAAGGAGCTTGTTAAAGGGGAGAGCCAGAGAGGATTCTACAGCAGGCCTGTGAATCTGCCTGTATTGTGAACACCACAGAGCTACTGAGGGGCCACTCACCCCGGCTGCTCAGATGGGTCTATGTCCTCTTAGCTCTTATGGGTAAAATTGGAGTTTCAAATGGCGGTAAAGGAATTCTCAAAATGGGAAAACTTTCGTAATGATTTGGGCAACTTGAAAGGACTCTGAAGACCAAGACAGAGTGCAAGCAGCAATTCTGAAGCCAATTAGGCAAAATTTGAGGCGTTTAAGCACTAAAACTGGAAGAGTGTGGGCTCTGCATTTGGTCCACTCTATGACTCTTTTCTAAAAGTGGAAGCAATATAGAATAAAATCAAAAATCTGAAAACTAATATCAAGCTTGTGTCCTCATCAATTTCACTGCGATAAACTGCAGTCACTTCGCAGTAGGTTACAGAACACAATCAACAAAGATGACCTTTGTGAACTCATCCCAGCTTTGAACAGAACAGTCATAATGAACACAATTCAAATAATTGTTGAGGAGCATTTGCACTGGACTCCATAACACACAAAAGACAGCATGACAAAATGGAATCAATTGCCTCCTAAAGGGAACACCAGAGTTTACCAGAGGAAGAGCTGTAGGTGACCGTGACAGGCAGGGACATGACGCAAGGCTCACTGGTCCTGCCTCAGACTGCAGGGCAATAACAATCCCATTTCCTGCTGCACAGCACCTCTGCCTTTGCTGAGGGTCAGTGGTTAAATAAGAGTCAATGCTGTGACTAACTCACAGAAACGCAGCCGGCTCTTCGGAAAGTGGGTTCTCCAAGAGAACCAAGCTCATATACCATCAAAAGCCTGTGGTATGAAATGGGCTAGCACTCCGAAACATGCAGAATGGCAGTCTCTGTCTAGCAGCCTTGGGGCCACTGAGAGAAAGACTGTCAAATAATTTTTCAAAGGGCTTACTTGCCAACAGAAACCCAGCTGAGAAAGACTAACTGATATTTCATGGCCTGAAAGTTCATATGCCAGGCTATATAACTGAGCGACAATTTTCTTTTATTGTAAGCAAGGTGGCCCAGCAGCACTAAACGTGGTTCCTGGAATAATTTAAAGCCTCCCCAGGAAAGGCAAGAACTAGGAGAGTGGTGGTCATTGTCCCCAAGTCCCACTTTCACGTCAGTAAGCAACTTTATGTGTTCCCGCCAGTGAAACTCAGCGGCCACAGAGCCACACAGCAGAACTTAATCCACAGTGTGGCCACCCACCTTGGGCTCATGACAACCGTTAGTCACTAAGACACAAATAGCATCTTAGTGTACAGAAATGTGACTCAATTAAAGGGTAACAGCAGGTCCGCTAAACAAAATCTAACTCATTTTGTAGCTGGGGCTTTGTAAAAGGCTTATGTATTTATTATAAGCTTGTATTTATTTATAAATATACAACCTTAGAGGTTAACTATATCAGATTTTGATTTTTGTGTCATATCCTGCTAATTCACTATTCCAATATCCACTCCTTCACTTCTGACTTAGAAGAACTATATTTTCTTTCTCTTCTGGTGATTTCTTGTAAGTTTACACTGTATTTAGATTTTATACAGCCTACACATCTTCCCTCCCATTCCTTCTGGACCCCCTTAGGACCTATATTATTTTCTTCTTTTAAAAAATAATGAAGTTAATTTATTGAAAATTTTATACAACACATTTTGATTATATTTGCCCCAATTTCTCCCTTAAGTCCTCCCAGGTTCCCTCCCCCATCCCTACCCCCACTTCTGTGTCCTCTTTGTAATTTGTGCTGTCCATGTACCCCAGATGTGGAGCCATCCTCCAGGTGTGCGGCTGACCCACCAGGAGCCACATCCTGCAAGGAAACTCACTTTCCCTTCCCCAGAAGCCACAACTATGCATCCTCAGTCCGGGGTAAGGGCTTGTGGACCCCATTCCACAGAACCTGTATTTTTAACTAGACACACTGCTAGACATTCAAGAAGAATGCCACCTCATTTTTTACTGATGGATAAAATCCATGGTGACTCTCACAGGCAGGGAGGCTGAGAGTTAAAGTGACAAAGCAAAAGGATAAACCATCCTATGCCGCCACACTGCCATCCAACACCCCACACTTTTGTCTTCCTTTCTCTCCCAGCTGCTTTGATAAATTCTCTGATAAAAGCAAATTATGGGAGGTGGCTTTAGTTGAGGTCATAGTTCAATGGTTCAGTCCACCAAGGCAGGAAAGTAGAGGTGGCAGGAGTTTGTAGCAGCTGGTCACATGATATCCAAAATAAGGGCCAGAAAGTCATGAATTCACGCTGCTGCTCAGTTCTCTTTATTTCATAGTCCAGAATCCCAGCCAGGGGAATGGTGCCACCCAGAGTGGGCAGGTCTTCT
Source organism: Ondatra zibethicus (assembly GCA_004026605.1). Taxonomy (NCBI): domain Eukaryota; kingdom Metazoa; phylum Chordata; class Mammalia; order Rodentia; family Cricetidae; genus Ondatra; species Ondatra zibethicus. The sequence continues at coordinate 10,220 of PVIU01018811.1, forward strand.
CATCTCAACTAACACAATCAAGACAACCTCCACAGGTATGCTCAGAGGCCTGTCTCTCCAGAGATTCTAGGTTTTTATCAGCTTTACAATTAACACTAGCCACCGTAATTGTCAGCCTCTAGACCCTTTTTAACATGATGGAAAAAAAGACACCTTTGGCCATGCTTAATCCTGTTTCAAGTGGCAGAGCATACCGCTAATTTAAATAATCCATGTGCATTTCTTAGACAATGTCAAGTGATGTAATCAACAACTGATGTCAAATATTTGAATTAGTTTGCAAAACCTAAACTGAATGTACCATACCAAAGACAGTAAAAAGAAACACAAAACCACACATCTAGTAGTAAACATTTTAGGGTGTCACTCAACTAGTAACAAATACAGGAACAAGATTTTCCTTTTATTAATCATTATAATTATTATACTGTAATATATATAAATAATTATACTGTAAAGTATAATTTAGAGAGCAAAGCAGATCAATAATGAAGAAGGAATAAACAAACAATTGATACTATGTGTGATATTTACAGATTGTGATAGGTTTTCTGGAGAGCCTTACAACACTCATAATTACCAGAGTTAACAGACTCCTGCAACTTCACAGCTAACGTGCAGACAAACTGAGTACCCTTTCTCTCTCTCTTTTTCTCTCTCTCTCTCTCTTTAAAATCTGTTTCTTGGTTATTGACATCTCTGTGTGACTCATTCACTGATGACTGATTATATTCAGTATTTTACTTCTGACCAAATGGAGACTTTGGTCTTTTAGCTTTTATGTACAACATAAAAAGAGACATCATAGAAAAGTTCCCAGGACAATAGAATATTATTAACATGTTTTTGATGTCCAATGAATCCTTTAAAATCTGAATTCCATCCTACAATCTTGAAAAGTTATTAAAATATTTTAAATTAGACCAAGCAAAAAAAATTGAAAGCATCAGATTGTATTTAATGCAAACACTTAAAAGAATATTAGATTGCTTTGATCATCTACACAGAAGTTTGGTTTAGAACTGCTCTCTAATAAATAGGAATGTGTGGGTAATTACTTGGTCAAAAATATTTTATTTCAGAAAATGTTCATTTTAAGTGTAGTATGAGAATTTTTTTTTTGTTTTTGTTTTTTGAGACAGGGTTTCTCTGTGGCTTTGGAGCCTGTCCTGGAACCAGCTCTTGTAGACCAGGCTGGTCTCAAACTCACAGAGATCCACCTGCCTCTGCCTCCCGAGTGCTGGGATTAAAGGCGTGCACCACCACTGCCTGGCATAGTATGAGAATTTTACAGCTATCCAAGATCTTCCCTTTAGGGAAGCAGTGAAGCCCCATCTCTTCTTTGTAATCTCAGTGGTATACTTCTAATACGTTGGAATCCTTGCTTCTCCTTCAAATGCAAATGTCCATGGTTATGTTTATGTAAATTATTGGCCCACAGTATTCGTCTAACCGCCTAAGTCAGTGCGTAGTACTGGATTTAATCGGAGTGATTTATTCTTGGCCTGCTCAGTCAGCTATTGCCGATCCTTATTTCTTCACATGAGTCACAAATGTGAAAGGTTCTAAAATATTTAGAAAGATTGCTTTTCTGGCAAATATTTTTTTCCCGTCACTCACTTCTTTGCTACAACTGTATAGCTAATGAGATGATGTGGTTAAAATAAAAAATGTCTTACCCCTGTGACATCCATAACCTTAATGGCTGTAAGCTGTCCTGTTTTGACATGACCCTGAAAGAAAAAAAAAACAAAACATAATTTCAAAAGATTTAGGTGTGATGAACAGTGTTAATTTTCTGTTCCAACCATGTAAAGATTAATGCCTGGATCAATGTTACAGTATGCTAAAAGCAGACAGACGAAAACAGAGATAGACAACAGAAACACTTTGAAGATCTAATTCTAGTTAGTAATTATTTGTTTAAAACATTGCCTATTATGTTCTATTATGAATAGAAATGCTAGGTAATTCAATTTTCTTTCTAGGAAAAGTACTCGATAAGGACTCTGTGAGTGGCAGATTCACACAGAAGTAGAGACCAGCCTGGATGGAGGGGACAAGTAAATCTCAGAATTTAAGGAACTTAAGAGACTTTCAGCTCTTAAAACATTTTGCATTTTGGGCTGGGAATAGGGCTTGGTGGTAGATAGAGTACTATTCCAGCATGCACAAGGCTTTAGGGTCAATCAACATGACTGAAAACAACAACTACATCAACTGGCTAAGACTGCCATTGCCAGCTGGGTGTGGTCAATGTGTGGCACCAACACCCGGTGATGGGGAAGGGAAACATTTTCAACTTGTCATCCCCAGAAGCATCTGAAAATTTAGTTTCCACAGTGACAGAGGGGAACAGTACTACTGGGACTCAGAATGCAAGGCTGGGAACTCCTAACTTCCAAGTTAGAACAGCCAAGGTCACAGGAAGCCACAACAGCTACAGCGCTATGGTGATAAGCCCCAGAGAGCTGTCAGAGTCATGGAAGTCTGAGGAATATTGTCATGCTGTGCTGTCTTCAGAAAGAGACCCACAGCTAGCTTTAAAGACGGTTAACCACATCTAGAACAATGTTTCTCCTCTGAAGAACTGAAAGTCAGAAGGGCACCTATAGACAAACACGGGGCGTTGATTTGATATCACCCAACCAATCTATGTTAGAATTCTCTGAATGAGGTCCTTGGGCTGGGCAAAGCAGTCCTTGCAGGTGGCCAACAGCGCTCCCCAAGGGCTGACCTCCCTTGTGCAAACCACCTTGATAGAGGCCCACTGGCTCTGACCTTGTGGCCCAACTGTTTGTAGTTCTCCAAACACTATTGTTTTTAGCCTCTGGAATGGTCCGTCTTCTAGGTCTTTGCCTTCCTGATCCTGCGATGCATCTACTTGTTTCTAGATTAATTAAAGTATCGCTTCTCTCCCTGTCAGTCAATCCTCACCCCTGTGCTACCACAGAGCAGAAAGTTCCATCCTTGCTTGGTGCACATTATATCAGTGTTCTCCCTCTGGTCTAGTCTTCCTTTCTCTCCTCTCTGTTGTCATGTGCAGCACCAACCTTGAAACCGACCCTAATGGCATCTCCTCTGTTCAGGACCTTGATCATGCAAGTCTAGACACTCTCTGAATCCCTTTCTCCCAGCGTGGTACGTCTGTCAACACAGAGTCTGAAACACTATGCAAAAGATCTTTAACTCCTTCAGAAGCACGGACTCTTCTTGGAGCGAATAATTTGGTACAGGGGACCCCAACATCTAATTAAAGAGCAGCAGCTGGGGTAGAATAAAGCCATAAAGCCACTCTACAGTGTGGCGCTGTCCGAGGATAGAGGACAGAGGGGAGAACCATCCTGTGAAATTGCTCACAGAAGGCCCTGGCAAGGTCTTGGTTTAAAATCAATAAAATAACCCCTACTTTAAAAAGGAAGGGTATCTGGCAGAGCTGACACATGACCAACGCCAGGTTGGGCTTAAGTGAGTCTGTAAACGGAACAATGAACAGCCTGGGCTCAGGCTTTCTCAAACTGGAGCAGGGAGGCTGCTGAGCTGTCAACCCCTGATGGTTAGGAAGGAGCACAAAGACCAGGGAGGACCCTGCTCAGTGTGAGCTGCCTTTGACATCACTGGAGAGTGTCAAAGCTGGTTACCATCCAGATTAAGGCAGACCTTCAGGCAATGGTTCTGAGTTATCTGATTTCAAGATCATTAAAAGTCTGAGGCACAGTAAGGATTGAGGTACTTTTCAAGGAAGCTGCATCATAAAATCCAGAGTAAATTAATAAAAACATCACCACAATGCACGCAAACAATCCTATTCTTTGAGGGATAAGGCCCAAGTCTCACAGCCAATGAGACCCCTATATCAGGACATATTATCCTCTATCCCACTTTTGCCACCCAGCACGTGGGTTACAATCTTACTGCTGCAATTCAAAAATGATTCTTGTTTCGTTTCCTTAAATATTGTGTGTATGTATATATATGGTGTGTACATGTGCCTGAGTGTGTGTATGGATCCAGGCATGTATGTATGTATATGTATGAGAGTGTATGTGGTGTGGTGTGGTGTGTGTGACCCATCTCAGTCAGGTGCTGGTCCTCACCTTCTCTCCCTTGTCTGAGACAAGGTCTCTCTCTTCCTCATATGCCAAGCTAGTGGGCCCTAGGCTGGCTGTGGTCCCCTATGTCTACTGCCCATCTCACTGTGATGGGCCCTGGGCTGGCTGTGGTCCCCTATGTCTACTGTCCATCTCACTGTGAGAGCGCTGGCTTCATAGCTGTGTGGATGAAACTCAGGTCCTGTTGTTTGTGAGGCAGAGCCTTGCTCCTGAAGTCACCCCCCAGCCCCTTGTTTTCTTTCTGAGACAGTTTCAGGTAGCCCGGGCTGCACTTGAATTCATTATATAGCCAAGGATGCCCTTGAACTCACAATCCTCCTGCCTCTATATCGTAAATGCTGTATGCTTCAATTACAAGATTATTTTTTAAAAAATCATATTTCTCATAAGTTAAACATTGATCTGTTCATCTCTGCTTAACACAGATCTTGTTTTGTAACTTTCTAAAAATCTGGAGCCAGGATAGAAGGCGGATCTCACTACCACAGGGGAACAGTGATGTGAAATTTCCTCACTCCTACCAAAAACTTTAATTTCTTTCTTTCTGCTCTTAAGAGTAATTAAAAATACAAATATAGACATCATTTGAATTTGAATCTAATTTGTAAGTCCAATGAAAAACTGAAAATTAAATTTCTATGAAATGAAAACAGTCTTCTATATGGAGACAAAAGAGTTAAATAAGACTTCACAAAAAAAAGAGCTGTCAGTCTGCAACTACTGAGACATTTCTGAATAAAAGTATAAACTATTTTTATTTTCTGCTGAGATATTTCACAGTAACAAAAGTTAGTGAAGAGACTAAAATCTAGAAAAAAACACGACTAAAATCCTACTGCTAAAGAAAACCGTGTAGAAAAACTCTGTCCAAGAATGGATGAGGAAGGGCTTCTGGGAAAGCCAGGAGCCTATGGCATGAACAAAAGGATCTGAGTTCGAATGCAGACACCCACACAAAGGGAACCAGGCACAGCCGCACACTGGATCCAGGCATCCACAACAGGAACCAAGTACAGTAGTGCACTGGATCCCTGGCACCCACAAAGGGAACCAGGTACAGAAGGGAACTGGATCCAGGCACCTACAGAGGAAACCAGTCGGGCATACCTCTAAGCCTGGCACTGGGTTTAGAGGACAGCAAAGACAGGCGGGTGCCTGCAGTTGTTGGCCAGCCAGACAAATGGAATAAATGAACTCCATGCTGAGGGAAAGATCCTGTGTCACAAGCTATGAAGAGCTATGGAGGGTGATATGCAACAATGACTCTTTTAAGAAAGATTTATTTGGAAAGGAGGAACCCAGGAGACTGGCTGCCTCTGCCAGGGTGGGAAAGTGCAGCCTACAACTGAACTGGCAGATGGGCTTACATAGGGCTTTTTAGGGGTGAGGTTTCTCCAGGGAGAAGATTTTCTGATCAAGGATTGGTTAGTTTCCTTCTCAGGAATTCGTTGATTTTCCTGCTCAGGAATTCACTGATTTTCCTGCTCAGAAATTCTTTGCTTTCATTGTTCAGTTGGTTAGGGACAGAGTTGGCTCTGCTTTCAGGGCCAAATTGTTTCTTTCACTGGTCATTTTTTTAGCCCTTTGGCTCTAGTTTTAGGTCCAGGGCATATTTCTTTCACTGGCTCTGGTTCTGGGGCCAAAGTATGTTTCTTTGGCTGTGGGATCAGAGTCAGGGTGTGTTATTTGGTTCTGGGTTCAGGGCTAAAGTGTTTCTTTCAATGGCTCAGGTTTCAGATTGAGGGTGTGTTTTTTTCTGGTTTATGTCTGGTTTCAGGGCCAGGGTCTGTTTCTTTCACTTTTTTTTCACTTTCACCCTTTTACTACCTCTGGTTTCAGGGCAAGGGTGGGTTTCCTTGGCTGGCCCCCTTTTCCTACAACCATGACCTGGGAGAGACTAAAAGTCACCTTACTCCATGAATATCCACCCACCTCATGAATATTCATAAAAATCTTTTTTACAAACACACAAAGTCAAACATCTTGCTCCTATACACACTTGAGTCAGCTTGTTCCAAGTCCTCTGAAGTGTACTGTTGCCTTGCTGAAAAAACCTCTGTTCAACTGTCAGCATCCCCTAGATTAAGTGTTTTCTTCAAGAAGAAGAGAACAGGGAAAATCTGTAGTCTCAAAACAACTCAGATCCCATATGAGAGAAGAAAGGGAGGCAAGATGAAAACCATGTGCCCAGAAATAAAGATTTTAAATTTTCCCGGATGTAGTAGAGGAGAAGCCTGAGAACTCAGGATGCTTGGAAAATGCTGAAAGGTTTGCTGAAACGTGAAAAAAAAAATCAAAGGTAACAAAGAAGTCTTGATATAACAGCAAGAACAAAATGACACCTTACTTCCAGATACAAACTATTTGAATGGTGATGGATTTCATGTTAGAGACTATCAAAGACAAGATAAAATTGTGAAGTATTTTTCAAGATTTGGAAAAGAAAATAAACGACAATAAACAAACAACAAAAACCAAAAGATCTTTCTACTGATAAGTTTATATACACTGAAAATATTCTTCAGCGATAAAAGGGAAATCAAGACATTTTCTGGTTAAAAAAAACAAAGAATTTTGTTGTCTGCATTTCAAAATGGATGCCCTATAAAATCAGAGAGAATTATCACAAAAGGAATTATCGAGAAAGAACATCAGTAAAACAGAAAGACCAGGAGAAAGAGCAACACACATACACACACTAGATTTTCCTTCTGCCGTTCCTGAATTATCTTTAATAGTCAGAGTTAAAGTTAGAGCAATGACCATTATTATTCTAAAGGTGGAGGCAGTGTTTAAGATAATAAATTTAGACAAGATTAAGGGAACATAAAAAAGATCTCTACACTTGACTCAACTTGGAAAATATTGGCCCTATTAGACTATGGTAAGTTAGCTACAGATAAGGCAATACCTAGAGGACTCAGCCCAAAAGGTACATAAAGAAACACACAAAGTAAATAAACCACTAAAGATAAACCTGAATGGGTTGTTGAAATGTTTATATAACTCAAAGGAAGATAGGGAAAAGAAATTAGATAAATTTATAACAGAACAAAGAAAAAACATGGAATATACTGAAATCCTAATTTATCAGTAATTACACTAAATGTAAATGTATTAGCAAAAGACAGGGGTTCACAGGCTGGAGTAAAAAAAAGTAAAACAGCCATGACCCAAAGGTATGCTATGAATCAGAAACTATTTGTCCATTTATTATGGATAAATTATGTTTTTGCATGTCAACCACAGTTTCCCCTCCCTCTTCTTTTTTCTCCTCTAAGTCCCTCCCCCTCTTCCCATCTTCCCCCAAAACAAACAAACAGAAACTACCATCAAAGCACTGAAGATGTACTTCCCTTACATCCACACTTTGTTCTCTGAGTGTGTATACACATTTTATTTAATAAATGAAAACTTTGTTTCAAAAAAAAGAGAGAAGCTCACTTAAAACTATAGTGATAATTCATGTTAGAAGTAAAAGTGTGGACAAAAAAATAAAAAAAAAAGAAGTAAAAGTGTGGGAAAGACATTCCAGGAAAACACTAATCAAAAAAAGTCAGGACACTTATATCATTACTTGGAGAGTGGCCCTTAAAACAAGGCCATCATTGGCACAGAGAGAGGCAACACACACTGATGACTGCATACCACTTCAATCTGTGTATTCATAAGACAAAAATCTATAAGATATGTGGACTAACTGCCAATTGAATTGAATGTAGATCTCCAAGTACAGATGATGAATACCCCAATACTGGCAGCAGCTTGACAAATACTCAGGAGCCTTTGATAAAACAAAGACAGATCCTCTACCTTACAGATCTAAGTGCTGAGGTTGCTCCCACATCCCCAACACACTTGGTAAGCACCCTCATGAAAGACTTTGGGAGCACCGAGGAGGATTGTCATTTTTAGGTACTAAGAGTGTTGAGTGTGCTCAAAGTCTTATCTAGAACAATAAGACAAGAAAAAGAAATAAAAAGGATGGAGATTAGAAGTTAGAAATCCAAGTATCAGTTTTTGCAGATGGCATGATCCTTAAAAGAGTCGAACAACTACAGTAGAAAACTCTTAGTCTGATACACACTTTCAGCAAAGTAGCAGGGTACAAAACTGACCTATAAAAATCAACAGCCTTTCTGTATACTAACAATGAACTCACAGAGAAAGAAATTGAGTGAAGAAAAACAAAACAAAAACCTCCAGGAAATGGAACCAACCTAAATGATCATCAGTGGATGAATGGATAATCATTCATGCATTCATTTAATACATCCTTGGTTGGAACAAATACACATACACAATGGAGTTTTCTAGCCTTATAAAAGGGAAAAGATAAAGAAAATAAAATGTTCAGGAAAATGAGCAGAACAGGAGATGTTGCTAAACAAGCAGACTCAGCAATATTGAATGTTTCCCTACACACATAGGAAACAGAGAGTGAAAGAGAGAAGGTCATGAAAGTAGGAAGCAGAGGGGCAACAGAGATTCTCAGAGTGAGGGAGGGGAAAGAAGCTAATGGAATACACATAACAGGGAAACAGAAGATCTCTTTGTGGACAGAAAGAGATATGTAATGTAAGAGGGAGAGAGGGATATGGGAAGGCAATGGTGGAGGGGAGTGAATTGAAAAAATATGTTTATGAAAATGCCATAATGAAATCCATTACTTAGTCTACTAAATTTAAAAGTTAATCAGTAAGAAAACAAAGAACAAAAATCACTAGGAATAGACTACAAAAGTCAAAGCAAAATCAATGCAAACAAAATTATAAGTTTCAATCTGGGGAGGATACTGGTAAGAAAATAATTAAGCCACAAACTATAAGAAACTGTTTGCAAACCACCTCCTTGAGAAAGGACTTGAGTCTAGTATCTAAATGAGCCTCTAAACACATATAGCTCAATTAGAAAATGTGCAAATCATGTGGACATATTTTACTGGAGGAGATACTAGGCCCGAGGTACAAGTAAGTACAAGAGAATTCAGTGTCACTGGACCCCTGGAAAGCACAAAGACCCCACCAACATCTCTATACATCCATTTGCACAGCTAGATTTTGTTTTTTAACTATACATATTGATGGGGCTGAGGAGACGGTTAGGTGGATAACAGAGCTTGCTGTGCAATCATGAGGACCAGAGGCTAAAACCATGGCATCTACATAACCCCCAAGTCCACGCTGTGGTTGCAGGCATCTAACCCTCCTTAGGATACTAAGAGCTTGATGCCCAACCAGCATACCCAACAGAGCAACCTCAGGGCTCAGTGAGAGACCCTATCTTAAGTCATTAACTCAAGGAGGGATAGAGAAACGGGCTACTTTTGCTTTGGCCTCCTCACACATGCACAGTCACATGCAGTAAACACACACACACACATAAATAATAAATACCAGCTCCCCCCCCCCATCCACCCAAAAAAAGACTAGCAAGGGTGTGAGGAAAATTCAGGCTCATGTATTGTAAAAAGAAATGTGAAATGGAACTGAAACCTTGGAAAATACCTCAGGGGTCTCCTTACAAATTAAATATACAAGTTACATGTAGCAGCTTCTAACAAAGCCTGGCATGACCAAATTACCCAGCAAATGGCTAATGTTAAATAAACAGGTAAGGGGCAGGAGGGTGTGACTTTGAATGGGAAGGTCCTTGGTAGCTAGGGCTAGAACACACACACACACACACACACACACACACACACACACACACACACACGCACGCACGCACACACGCACGCACGCACACGCACTGTTTAGTTAGTGGGTCTGTGTTGCTGCATATTAAGTGAGACACAAAGGAGTTAAGTACAGTGAGGGATACAAGGGACCACTCTGCTATCACTGCAGCTTCCTCTTGTGTAAGTTCATTTTTAATTGCAATGGGTATGTAGGCTCACCTTATTTCTCATGAGGAGACTATGGGAAGTGGAAAACTCAAGTCTCCAGTTTTAACCTCACATGACCAAGAGCTAAAAGAAGCTGACAACAGCAGGTGGATGGCAGGCTCCGCCCATCCTCATCAGTTCCTGGGGGCTCTCCAGACCTGAAGATGCAAAGCTGACTATGGCTACTGCGTGAGCAGAGATCAGAGTCAGGGAGACGGGGCTCAGACATTCCCAGGGATTGCAGAACTTTTGTGAACTTCAAACCCTCTTGGGTGAGATCGCCAGGCCCCGCCTCCTGCTCTTGTTTGCCTGTTATGTCTGGCTGTCCTCCGGCCTTCTGAGCTCTCTGTCAGCAGAGACTTGGATCAACCAAAGCAGGAGACTGGCAGCACAGGCTCAGCGTGCAGGCGCTCAACAGCACCGTGGAGCGATTCTCCAGGCTGCTGAGTGCACATAATCTGATTCAGGAGCAGTTCATGGGCTGCGGCCCCTGGTTTACACTCCTGAGCTGCCAGTGCACACAAAACTGGCTTTTGCCCTGGTGGGAGCCCTCATTTTTGTCCTGGCCCTCCTTGGCAACTCTCTGGTGATCTACGTGGTGACCCTCAGCAAGGCCATGCGCACAGTCACCAACATCTTCATCTGCTCTCTGGCATTATTTGCTACACTGTTTTCTTTCAATGTAGTCTGAAGTGTGTGGATTAAAATAGTAAACAAGCGCATACACTGTGCTTAACTGAGGGCACAAAATGGGAGAATACAGGATAAATTCCTGCAAGACTTACAGGGCCAAGGTATTTACACCTACAATTTGAAAAGTATTGTCAAACCGCCTGATTATATATATATATATATATATATATATATATATATATACCATCGATTACTGGAGTGTGTGTCCTCCCTCCCCTCGCACTTTCACTGATACCTTTTGTAACCTTAGTCCTCGCCACTTCACTGTTAAAATTAAGTCTTACAAAGACTGGTCCTATGTGTCCTCCTATGTGTGGCTACACCTGTCTCTATTTAACGAGGCTGCTCTACCATGTTAATCTCTTAAAAATATTTGTTTTAGTTGTTGCAAACAATTTTAGTTTATTACTTATATTCTAATTTTATGTAAAGTATCTTCTTAAACAGTTCTTACTTTGTATTAAATTTAGAAATATTTACCTTTGGGGTGCTACACTTTGCCCTCTAAACTCTAGATTGCACTGAAAAGCTACTTATATGCGCCTACTTACCAAGAATTAGTCTTATGACAAATGTTTTAATGTGAACTGGGTCATAGATCCACACATAAACCTAGAAGAATCAAGAAATCTCAGTGCTTAAAAGTTCTACATTGTAGTCAAGTTTACTCCACACTGTACCTCCTCGAAGGCACCCCAACCTCCTAACACCCGAGGAACTTTTTCCTTTCAAGATCACAACTACACTCAATCATTAAAAGGCTCTTTGTTTGAGCTCTCAGTTTCTGTAAAGTACAGCATTCTTCCATTTCCGAGCTCTATTTTGAACAAACTTTTTACTGTTTTTCTTCTGATCTATTTACATTTCTAACACTCGGGATTTCAATTCAACCTTTATTATACTGTTTACATATTCCCTGGGAATTAGATTCACAAACATTAGTTTTGCTACTCACCACTAAATAAAACCCTAAACCCCTATATTTTAAAAAGAGACATTTTCCAATTTTAAAAGTCCAGAGACATGACATGGTGTTTCTTGAGTGTGTGGGTATGTGTGTACACAAACTAACCTTTTCAAGATGACAAGCATCCAGCTTTTGTTCAGCCTGCTTTCTCCCGGACAGACCTATAATTCCTTCCTGGTACAATGGGCAATCTGCCAGTCAGTTCTGAAGACTTACGTCAGGTGTCTACCATCTCCAGAATCTCCTTATCCTTCCTGACTAAATTAAGCCTACCTGATAACCAGCAATGCTTACTACATTATACAGAATACAGAAAGATGTGTAGGTGCCTATGTCTTTAGCGAACTCTAAAATTCTTTACAGAGAATTACACTGTATTTTACTATACCATTTCCAGCATCTGTGAAGCATCCGGCACACACTGATGTACTCAACGCTTAACTCAAGATATCTAAGCTCTTCCCATTGCAGAATTTCAAACAGAGAGCCCTAGGAGCCACTGCTTTTTACATATTTGATAATTGGTACCAGTGAATTAAGAAAGAATATGTCTTGAAATTCACATCAGTTCAGCTGCTAAGACATAGTTACTATTTTTTTTTCTTTTTGGTTTTTCGAGAGAGGGTTTCTCTGTAGCTTTGGAGCCTGTCCTGGAACTAGCTCTTGTAGACCAGGCTGGCCTTGGACTCACAGAGATTTGCCTGCCTCTTCCTCCTGAGTGCTGAGATTAAAGGTGTGTGCCACCACCGCCCGGCGTCATAGTTACTATTTTTATAGTAGTTAAGTGACTACCATAACAGCCTTCATACAAGGCCATCACCACATAAATCTCATTACAAAAGATAGAATGGAACTATGTCCTTGAACAAAGCATTAGCAATGTTGAAAATTTCAGGCCTCTCAAGAGCTGTGTCTGATGAAACGCTGTTGAAGAGCCAGAAACCAGTAGGTGAGTCCCATGAACCATTCTGTTGCTTCTCTCTATGACAATAGAAATTCTGTACTCTATAACTGGGCAAATTAAACCCTCAGTATAAAAAGTGCATTTTTAAGACTTTATTTCAGGTAATCAGTAAATCCAAGTGTGCGTCCATAAGATGGTTTGCTAAAAAGGAATAAACGTGTAGCTCATTCCTTTTCTCTGTGGATGTAGTTTTAAGGTTAATGGTCTTCATGGATCATGAGGCACCTTGGCCAGAAGATTCTAACAGAAGGAGAAAGAAAGGAGGATCTCAGGCCTGACATGGAGCTCCATGCCTGTGCTGCTCACCCCTAACTGTACTAATGAAAAAGAGATCAGCACCTGCTCTATACTAAGCGATCGTAATTTCAGGTTTCACATCACTCATATCCAGTCAGATCTGATTCTAACTTCTTATAAAACTAGATTAGAAAAGTGAATTTTTTGAAAGTTACTTGCATGTACTTAAATTTATTATTGGATTTTTCTAAATTATTTCTTTTCATACTGATGGCATTAAATATATTTCTAAGATTTTCTATGAAAAACTGGCATTCCTTCATACTCAAATCCAATATTCTAATCTTACCTCGTCTCCATTCAGAAAAAATTGATCATCATGTGGCTCAAGTTGGAATTTTTTTTAGTTTCCTTCTTTTTTGGAGTTTCTGCCTATGAACAGACAGGTGAAGAGAATAAATGCTTCAGACAGCAAACACTGTAACATTAATGAAAAGAGAAATCTGACGATTTCAACACTAATAAAAATCTTAAGGTCAATATTTACAGATAGTCCTACAGTTACCTCATGCAGCTGTAAAAGCTTTATGATCATAGGACAATTAAAGATCACATGTACAAATGATTTTTACTTTTTAAATTTGTGTATGGATGTTTTTCCTGCATTTTGTCTACAACATGTGCATGCAGAGCTTTTAAGAGCCAGAAGACATCCCCGGAACGGGAGTTAACAGAGGTCATGAGCCTCCACGTGGCTGTTGGAAACTGTGGGTCACCTGAAGGACGGCCTCTGCGCCATCCCTCCAGCCCCACAATGACTTTTAAAGTTTTAATTTAACTTCAGGAAACTTACCTTTTTGGACTCTTCCTTTTCACTATCTTTTTCTCTTTTTCCTTTTCTGTCTTTTCTTCTTTTATATTTTCTTTCTTGCTCTTTTTATCTTCTTTCCAGCTTTCAGAGATTTTCCTTTATCTTTTTCATTTTTTATGTCTTTATCATACTTCATTTGCAGGGCCCGATGAAAAAACTGTTTCTTTAAAAGCCTTTGGGAAAAGTAACAGTTCTAGTATTACAATTCCCATGAATTACAAAGACACAAACTTTTTTAAAAAGCAAAAATATCAAGACCCAAATAAAATGAGCAAAGGAAGATATGAACTGGCAACTCATAAAAGAAATTGTCATCAGTAGGACTACGGAAAAACACAGTAAAGTAGAACAAGCATGCAAGAGAGGATGAGGAATTCCACAAAGGAAAAAAGCCAGACTCTGAAAAGCTGTCAAAACTGTCACTTGGACTAACATAAGGGACGTTAGTGCTTTGAGACTTACCCGCATAGTCTCTATGACAGTCTCAGTGACAGCAATTAAGACTCATTCTCAGTGTTATGTCTCTAACACAAGAGTCAAAGGGAAAATAGTTTATTGAAGAAATGTCAACACGGGAAACTGTGTTCATGACTGCTTCGTACTCCTCATGTCTTTCCAGCTGTCTTATGGAGGGCTATTTCTTGACATGCACTTCATCATTAAGTTTACTGCTGTGATAAAGTATCTTAATTACATCTACTAAGATGAAAGTCCTGCACGTTGACAAGGATTCTCACAAGAAGAATCTAAATACTGTGCAGTATATGAGGCAAACACTGCATTCCCAGGTCAGCCATTCCAAAGACTGTTCCCATCATGTGGAATATCCTTCCTCCAAAAGGCATGGGCTCTGGTTTCACTTAGACTCCTTTCAAGGTTTCTGTGAATTACAACCTACCTGACTTAAAATACATATGCCCATCTTATCCCCTTTCTGTAGTGATATTTTGTTTGTAATCTAACAAATAAAGCTTGCCTGAATATCAGAGTACAGAGCTAAGCCACTAGTTAGCCACAGAGGCCAGGGAGTGGTGCACACACCTTTAATCTCAGCACACAGGAGACAGAGGCAGAAGGATTTCTGTGAGTTCAAGGCCAGCCTGATCTACGCAAGATTTAATCTGTCTGAAAGAGAAACAGAGCTCACACAAAGGTGATCCTTTAATTTCAGCACTAGGGAGGTAGAGACAGGAGTGATAATGGCTGGGCTGAGAGATGAATATAACGCAAGAGACAGGAGCTCAGATGCAGTCTGAGGATTCAGTCTGAGCTCGCAGTTAGAGGATTCGCACGGACAGGATGGATAGTCCCTTCTATCTGAGCACTGGTAGAGGTAACTAGAGTGGCTGGCCTCTCTGCTTAGAGATCCTTCAGCTTTCCCCCTGATAGCTGAGTCCGAGTTTTTACCATTAAGACCAATTAGAATTCGTGTTCTACCTTTCACTTCCTGCTATCTTGTCAATAGCACTTATCTACTAACTTACTGGATTATTTATAAGTTTGCTCCTTCCCTAGACTTAAACCACAAAAAATTAGATCTCATTCAATTATCTAACAATTTCCGAAGCTTAGCTGAACCCATACTAAGCCAATCTTTTTTTTTTTCTTTCTAACATTATTATCCTACCCAAGCAACCATCTGGTTCTTCCCATTGTTAGCTACACACCATCTTCTTAAAGTTCATGCTCTGCTTTCATAGTTCCTGATATTATTCTTCATTCTTGCCTTGGAAATATGGTATACAATGGCCACAGCACAATCTAGAAGCTATATCACTAGTCCTCCATCCCTAATGGTGACTATTCACCCTGCTACTTACGCCTCCCTGGTGTATGATCCAGCATGCTCAATATCCCTTGTTTAGTACAGGTGCCCTTTCTGTCCAGGTGACTAGTTTGTTCTGGTCATTAGGTTGTGACTTATGGGGCACCTATATTCTTTCTTGCTTGATTGGGTTTCCTTGTGCTACCCAATTAATTCTAGCTCATGGGCATCCTACACAGCAAATGTCAAGATCTCCTCATTTGGCCTATTCTCGTTCAGAAGCAGATATTTGAATGCAATTGTGAAACTGCTCCAACTGCACCCCTCATAAATGTTTTTTATATCTGCTTGGTAATGTATAAATAAACAAAAATTTGAAATGAAACTTTAATGATTACTACTTGTAAATACAAAGGGGAATTTAAAAGCAGTAGGCTAGTGAGGTACTTGAATAAGAAGAATGTTCTTTTACTTCAGAATGTCTTGAAAAATTATTATAGAAGATATATTCTAATTTTGTTTATATTACCACTCAATATTTAATGGGAAATATATAATTTTAATGGGAACACCCAAATTTTATTAGATTATAGATGCCCACATATTAAAACTTCTGCTCAAAATAGTAATGTGATTAACTATAGAGCAATATTACAGCAATTTAGAATTTTCTCTACATCATTAGTCTGTGTCTTCGGTTTTCAATTTACTCTGTGGAAAAAACTTTCTCAGGCATTTAACAACAACAACAAAAAAAAATTCCTCAATAAGAAGTTGCAGAAGGGCACAGACCTAGCAGGACTGCTGCTTCTGCTGCACGTCCAGCACAGCTGCCCACACACAGCAAAGACAAGCACGTAACCACAGCCTCATAAAGGCACTTCCCAGCAAGCCCTCAGCCAACATTAGCTTAAATGGACAGAAACTAAGAGCAATTCCTCTAAAATCAGGACCAAGACAAGGCTGTGCACTCTCCACACTTACTCGATATAGTACTTGAAGTTTCAGCTAAGGAAATAAAACAACTGAAAGAGACCAAGGGGGATAAGAACAGGAAAGGAAAAAGCCAAAGTATCCTTATTTGCAGATGATATAACAATGTAAGTAAGTGACCCTAAAAAGTCCACCAGGGAACTCTACAGCTGATAAGCACTTTCAGCAAAGTAGCCAGACACAAATCAACTCATAAAAATCAGTAGCCCTCTGATGTACAAATAACAAATGGACTGAGAAAGAAGTTGGGAAACAACACCTTTCACAATAGTCATAAATAATACAAAGTATCTTGGGGTAACTTGAAGCAAACAAATGAAAGACTTATATGATAAAAAAAAATTTAAGATGCTAAAAAAGCTATCAGAAGATAGAAAGTTCACCCATGCTCATGGATCAGTAAGATTAAATAGTAAAAACGGCCATCCTACCAAAGCAATCTACAGATTCAATGCAATACCCATCAAAACTCCAACACGATTCTTCACAGATATTGAAAGGAAATTTTTCAGCTTCATATGGAAACACAAAAAAGAAAAAAAAAAAACAGGATAGGAAAAACAATCCTGACTAGTAATAGAACTTCTGGAGGTCTCATCATCCCTGACCTCAGATTGTACTGTAAACTATAGGAATGGAAACAGCATGGCATTGGCATAAAAACAGACATGTCTGTTAATAAACTCAAATTGAAGACCCAGACATAAATCCATATATCTACGGACACCTAACTTTTGATATATAAGTCAGAAATACACACTGGAAAAAAGAAAGCATCTTGAATAGATGGTTCTGGTCAAACTGCATGGTAGAACGTACAAGGACCCAAACAGACCCATACTTACCACCCTATATAAAACTCAATTCCAAATGGATCAAAGACCTCAACATAAGGCCAGATACACTGAATCAGATAAAGTGGGAATAGCCTTGAACTCGCTGGCTCAGGAGACTACTTTCTGGACAGAACATGGCACTGGCACTAAAATCAATAATGGGACCTCATGAAACTGAGAAGCTTCTGCACAGCAAAAGATAATGTCAGCTGGACAAAGCTGCAAGCTTCAGAATGGAGAAAAGATTTTTTTAGCAACTACACATCCCATAGAGGGCTAATAACCAAAATATATAAAGAACTCAAAAAACTAAACATCAAGAAAACAAATAACCCAGTTAACAAATGGGGTACAGATCTAAACAGATTTCTCAAAACAAGAAACCCAAATGGCTGAGAAGCACTTAAGGAAAAGTTCAACATCCTTAGTCATCAGGGAAATGCAAATCAAAACTACTTGGAAATTTCATCTTACAACAAACATAATGGCCAAGATTAATAACACCATTGACAGTTCATGCTGGCAAGGGTGTGGAGCAAGGGAACACAGTTTCATTGTTGGTACAAGTGCAGACTTGCACAGCCACTGAGGAGATAAATCAGTGTGGCAATTCTTCAGGAAGATGGGAATCAATCTACCTCAAGATTCAGCTACACCACTCTTGGACATAATCCTTTTTACTTTTTTTTAAATTTATTTATTATGTATATAGTGTTCTGGGCACCAGATCTCATTATAGATGGGTGTGAGCCATCATGTGGTTGCTGGGAATTGAACTCAGGACCTCCAGAACAGCAGTCAGTTCTCGTAACCTCTGAGCCATCTCTCCAGCCCTCTTGGACATAATCCTAAAGGTTTCATTCTACTACAGAGACACTTGCTCAATCATTTTTATTGCTGCTCTACAACCAGAAATTGTAAATAATCTTGATGTTCAGTAATGAATGAATGGAAAAAGAAAATGTAGTACATTTACACAATGGAATGTTACTGAGTCATTAAAAAACACTGAAATCACTGGGAGATAGTGGATCACACCTTTAATCCCAGCACTTGGGAGGCAGAAGCAGGAGGATCTCTTGTGAGTTTGGAGCCAGAGAACCACAGAAAACAAAGGTTAATGTGGGCTAGGGGACCTGAGCGAAAAGAGAATCAAGCAGGGAAAGAGGCAAGTTAGCACCACACAAAGACCAAATTAGAGAAGAAATGTGGCAAATAAGAGCAAAGAGAATATTTTTTTTTTGAATGGTAGCATTTTATTAACAGCTAATGAAGAAAGGGTGCGTATAATAATGTAAACATCCTTCAGAAACCCATAACTATAAAGATAATTTCTATCGTAACACGTTATGTTCAGGCCACTGGAAAGTGAAATACTAAATTAATATCCTTTAAAATGTGTATGACTGGAGACTAATTTAGAAAAGTACATTGGAGTCAGCTAGAAAGAAGCATCTGGGAATTCCAATCAGATTCAAATTACACAGACACCGGTCAAATTATTTAACACTTTACCTGCGCAAAGGTTTATGTTGTTCTTTAATATTTCTATGGCCTGAAATCCAAAACTCATATGTACCAAAAGTAAAAAAAAGAATAAAAGAACATTGTGATCCTTCTACTCTTTCTAAAGCAATAGTTTTTATTGCCCAAGAGCCTGCCCATCAATACTACTTATTTATCAAATCTGGTATCATTGTTGTTTTTTTCTAGAGGAAGTTTTGGAATTATAACCAAAATAAGGGAAATTTAAAGTAATTTAAAAATCCTTTACATCTTCTCAGTTATAAGATGAAGGCTTGTCTTAATGCTACAATCTGTATTTGAGGTTTTGCATCGATACAATCATAAACTCAATTTCAAAGTCATCTTTTGTTTTGTATTAGTATTATATGGTAAGTACAATTGTTTACTGGCATTTTACTGACTATGCTACTCCATGGGTTTAGGAGTAAAGAAAATATTAAGGTACGAGATTGTGGGTTGGTGATACAACGTCTCACTGAAATTAGGTTTAAGAGTTTATGTATAAAATATATACTAAAAAAAGAAAACCCCATAAAGACTGGAGAGACGGTACAGCAGGTTAGAGTACTTGCTACTCTTGCAGAGGACTAGGGTTTAGCTCCCAGCAACCACATGTCAGCTGATAATGTAACTCTAGTCCCAGAAGAGTCTTATATCCTCTGCTAACATCCACAGGTACCAGGTACACACAGAACACAAAAACTCACATGTGTAAAATAAGAAAATATACCTAAAATGCTAGCATAGAATTTCTCGATCTGGTATTTCCCCTCAGACTTTACTTAGTTGCTTTAGAAATGAAACTGGACAAGTCTTACTGCAGTTTTCTCTACAGCTGAGCAGGAACCCATGAGAATTGGTCATAATGAGGACTTTATGGTTACATCAGAAGTGGCTGATACCATCTTAGGTCCAGCCCTTTATTTCAGTGCAGAAAGAACACAAACAACTGGACATGAATAGGAATAACTAGCAATTCAAAGAGAGTTTGTCTCTAGGTCAATCTCCCAAGTTCCAGATCTCTCTCTCTTTTTTTTAAGATTTTTTTTATGTGTATGTTGAGTGTCTTGCACTATGTAAGTGCACTGTACGTGTACACTTGGTGTCCTCACAGGCCAGAAAAGGGCACCAGATCCTCTGGAACTGGAGCAGCAGAGGATCATAATCTGGGAAACAAACTGGGCTCCTGCCCAAGAGCAGCAAGGTAACTCCAAGGCCATCTCTTCAGCTTCGGTATCTTTTAGAACTTTTCATATAACAATGTATTAAGGTTCCTTAAATGGTCACAATATGTGAACTAATAGTAGCTGCTCTCCTGATGAGATATTTAGGCTCACAGATTTAATATCCTTAGTAGTAATACTGGCAGGTGACACAGATTAACTTCTGCTCTAATAAATGCAACATTAACTTGCTGGAGGAGATACGGTGCAAGGATGGAGAGTAAGGGACCTGAATGTTCCATTTCGAGCTTTAGCCTGTACTGCTGTTTGTTGACCTCAGATAGGCTTTTCACCTTGCTATGTGCCAGTTCCTGCAGCTCTTAACTTTTTATAGTACACATGCACACAACTTGAAGCAGAGAAGGAAGTTTGTACTTTGAAGTTCTCATCAGACAAATCACTGCACAAGACAGTAAATATAAACTGTTATCACTGTTAGTTCAGTCCTACTCCCTAAATAAAACTTGTTTCTGAAATGCTCATTACTCATCTCCAGTCATTCAGTAACTAAGAAATTTAAGAAGTAGTTGATAATTATTAACTTTATCAGTTTTTAAAGAGGGTTCTCAGATGATAATTGGTGCGGGACAATTGTCTTATATTCTGTCAATTGTATTTTAAATAAACGCTGATTGGCCAGTAGCCTGGCAGGAAGTATAGGCAGGACAACCAGACAGGAAGTACAGGCGGGTCAATGAGAACAGGAAAATTCTGGGAAGGAGGAAGCCCATTCCTTCCCAGTCCTGCCCAGACAGGGAAGAAGGAACATGTGACCTGCCACACTGAAAAGGTACCGAGCCATGTAGCTAACATATACTAGAATAATGGGCTAATATAAGTTATAAGAGTTAATAAGAGGCTGGAGAGATGGCTCAGTGGTTAAGAGCACTGGCTGCTCTTCCACAGGTCCTGGAGTTCAATCCCCAGCAACCACATGGTGGCTCACAACCATCTGTAATGAGATCTGGTGCCCTCTTCTGGCGTGTGGGCATACATAAAGGCAGAATGTTGTATACATAATAAATAAATAAGTCTTTTTTTTAAAAAAAGTTAATAAGAAGCCTGAGCTAATGGGCCAATCAGTTTATAACTAATGGAGACTCTCTGTGTGATTAACTGGGCAGGACAGAAACCTCAACAAGCAGGCCCTCATGTTACAAATAATATTATCTTTCCTTTTCTTTCTTTTTTTTTTTTAAGATAAAATCTCCAGTAGTCCAGGTTGGCCTCCAACTCATGTTGTAGGCAAGAATAACCTTGAATTCTTGATGTTTCTGCCCCCAGCTCTCCAATGGGGGATTAGAAGCATGCACCGCTACACCCGGTAGATGATGGATACTTAAGGGTTATTAAGCACTGTCATCATTAAGTGCTGTATGTACCTCCCATGCAAACATATAATCTAAAATCTCAAGTACTCAGATGTTAAACTTTGGTACCATAAAGCAAAATTTAGCTAATTCAGATTAGTAAGTATACTCTTTAAATATTAAACAGAAAGCAGAAGATAATTTGGTTTGCTTTTTTAGACATAAATTCTTTACCACAAGTTTCTTTACAAAGAAAAGTAACTAAACAAAAAATGTATGTGTCACCAAGGGGTGCATACTTCATCCTGAATCTTCAAGAAGAGCCTGTGAGGACAGTGCAGCTGTTTGATTTTTAAAAGGAATATGATATTAGCAATCACTGAAAACAGCAAGCAAGCTTGGCTTAGTCCAGAGTAAAGCCACTAAGAGCTAAGGATGACAGAGTTAATAGCCAACCCTGGAAAAGATCCAGGAAAAAAACCCTCTCTGACCATTTTCTACACAGAACTTGTTCAACGTAGACATGCTTAAGCTTTTTTCTTGATTTTTTTTCATTTAGAAGCCCTGGCAAATATGCAACAGTGAAAGAAAATAACTACAAACTACATACATTTTAAAATATTGTCAGTCTAAGAACAACTATATTTCCACCGATAAAATCCAGGTCACATATAAAGCTCATTATGGTTAGTAACAAAAGGAGTTAAGAGGCTTCAGCACTATGGAAACAGTTGACATTATTAACCGTCTTGCTTCATCAAGAAACATTACCTGTTGCAGTAGTCAACCACAGACTCCTTGGTTGTAAATAAAGCTTTTCCTCTCCTTTCTTGGCCTTTGCCCACTTTGAATCCAGGAGGCAATCCACTGCTCTTGAAGCTACAGAAGAAATTTGTTATTCAAAATTCAGTATACGTGAATATGTCTAATGAAATCATTTTATAAACGCAACATTATGACAACAAAATTAAAACAGAATAGAATATTAAGTCTAATGACTACCATTGGTGTTTTTAATAAGGCCAACCCATGAAATATATTAAAAAGCATCTCCACAGCAATGTTGGCAAATAAATAAGATTACTCAAAGCAAAATAAATTAATGGGGAATTGTTTGTAACAAAAAATCCTCTCAAAAATATTCATATATAATCATCAATCATTGAATAATCACAATAAAAAAATAACCTCAAATACTTCCTTCTTCCTTCAACAGTAATGAAAATTCTCAACTTATAATAAATCACCGAAGAATCCCTCTGAACAATCCACTACTGTCATCAGCAAATAAATACATTAGATTTTGAGATTACTGTGTCTATTTTTTTCTAAAATTTTAATGAATATCAAAATCATTAATAACATAAAAAGAAGGAATTCCTTCTGTATAAAGAAATTCAAGACGGGTGCTGGTGGCGCACGCCTTTAATCCCAGCACTAGGGAAGCAGAAGCAGGCGGATCTCTGTGAGTTCGAGGCCAGTCTGGGCTACGAGAGCTAGTTACAGGCTAGACTCCAAAGCTACAGAGAAACCCTGTCTCGAAAAACCAAAAAAGAAAAGAAATTCAAGTGTAACCGAGAAGACAGAAATATTTATTTCTTTATAAGGCATTTGGTGTAGGAGTTCCTTCTGTTTGTCTGTTGCTTTCATAGGTTAATGAATCAAGAAACTGCCTAGGCCTAGTTGATAGGGCAGAACTTAGGTAGGCGGAGAAAACAGAACTGAATGCTGGGACGAAGAAGGGAGGAGTGAGAGAAGCCATGGATCCCCTGCCTAAGATGGATACCGGTTAGAATCTCCTGTAAGCCACTGCCACCTGCCAATACACAGATGAATGGAAATGGGTTAAACTAATAATGTAAGAGTTAGCCAATAAGAAGTTAGAGCTAATGGCCAGGAAGTGCTTTTAATTAATACAGTTTCTGTGTGGTTATTTCGGGTGTAAGCTAGCCGGGCGGCCGGGACAAACAAGCGGCCCTCACCCTCCTTGTAAGAGGTATTGGGCTATATTATAGATGATATCAGCTTATGAGATTGAATGGATATATATGAACAATGTACTAGCTAGTTCCATGTAATCATAGTATCTGAACAAAAGGTAGTATTTCATACAAACACTGAAAATAAATCTTATTTTTAAAATTTCCAACAAGCGCATGCCTTTAATCCCAGCACTCGGGAGGCAAAGGCAGGCGGATCTCTGTGAGTTCGAGACCAGCCTGGTCTACAGAGCTAGTTCCAGGACAGGCTCCAAAGCCACAGAGAAACCCGGTCTCCCAAAACCAAAAAAGAAAAAAAATTTCCAACAAAACTGATTATAAAGCACTTTATCTTTTTTTCTTTCCAATCATAAAGGAAAAACGAAGATTACCAACTGTCACATGCCCATCGCCCAGCTTTAATAATCACATGTGCCAGCTCTTTCATAACTTTACACATCCTAATTT
Organism: Ondatra zibethicus; assembly: GCA_004026605.1. Classification (NCBI taxonomy): domain Eukaryota; kingdom Metazoa; phylum Chordata; class Mammalia; order Rodentia; family Cricetidae; genus Ondatra; species Ondatra zibethicus. The sequence continues at coordinate 34,052 of PVIU01018811.1, forward strand.
AGAGAGCTGTGTAGCATTCGTATAGTAGTGAGACTTTAGAGATGTAATCCTACCAATAAAATGATCAACTCAATGACCCATCATATTGGTGGACTTTGTTGGACAGTTGAGTCGAAGATACTTGACTACACCCTTCTCTTCTTCTGTTGGTGATGATGAATTATCAAGTCGGCACAAATCAATAACCAAGCCAGCTCAATAGAAACAGGTATTTTTAATGAAAGAAAAAAGGGGAACTCACTCTACCCAAGACGTGATCCAATCCTTCTGGCGGACACCGCATGAAGAGAGCACGAACCTGTGTTCTCCCGATTTTCTACCTGGGGTCCCAGTAGCCACACCCCAACTTGATGTGATTGGCTAGTGGCTCTTCCCCCATCATCACGGCTCACCAACTTCCTGCAACACAGGAATATTAATTTAGTGTGCTTCTGTACTTGAGAAATTCAAGCTCTACAGAGTAATTTGCACATCTCTTCACAACATTTTCTATACAAATCGTCCTATATGTTTTCTTCAATTACTGATCATTAGGCTGTTTTTCCAGTATAGTAACTATTTTATATAGTTTTCTTTAATTTTGTATGGCTTCTTCTAATACTCACATAGCAACAATGTAAAAGATAAGATGCTGCCAATAATTACTGCCTACATGGCACAGTAAGTAGAAACAGGTGCCATAAATAAACGTTATAACACAGTCAAAGCTACGTGTCTTGATCAATGGGTGAGTTTGTAAAAATTCTCAAGGCAGTGAGCAGAAGAACTGAAGTGCTGACGACTGGTACTGAGTCCCTTCCTTTCCCCCAGGACACAGATGATGTCTGGGACTTTCTCTTCACCAGTAAGACAGGCAAAAAGAGAAATGTAGAAAGGGATATTCCTATTAACGGTAGTGCAGTAACACAGAGAAACTGCTGTATCCTTTCCTATGTCTATTCTTCTGTATCTATTCCCAAATTTTCTATACAAACTCAACTATCACCATATAATTATTCGTGGCAATAAAAATTAAAAGTTCAACCAATTCTATTTTATAACACCAACAACATCTACTAAATGTTTTTCCTTATTCACTGCACCTGCTGTTAACTTACAAGTTTATCCATTTAATTGGTAACTTGTTACCAGGATGAACTTGATTTGAAATCAAAGGAAGAAGCCCGATTAAATAACTATGTCTCAATAAATGCAAGGCATTCATTCAATCAAATGCATACTTCCCGAGTGTTTACCCTATAATCTTTGGATGCTACACCATATATTAGTACAGCAGGATACCTGTGCTTTGTTACATAAATGCCCCTAACAACACTTGCTGTTTTCCCAAAGGAACGATAATAAAAATGTTCTGAAAATATACAAAGTAGAAGTGAAATTATCAGCGCACAGGGTCTTACAGAGAACTTGATTTTGAAAGACAAGCCCTGAGTAAATTGAATGAACAGCATAAACAATGAAGCTGAAAATGAGCAAAGACTTGACTTTAGTGAGATCAGTTAAAATGTACTAGGAAGTTAAATTTGTACAGAGAGGATAAAGAGTCCTTAAGGCAAGCCAAGCTGACAAATTTTAACTTTATTCCATATGGAGCAGAAGGTCACTATGTTTTTCAACAGAACACAAATAGGAAAGTAACAAATATGATTTTTTATGATTACAGGCAACAGGAATAGGGGGAAAACATGAAAAGTAGTTAGGAGACTATTCTAACAGTCAAATAAATGTGACGTGATATTAGTCTAAGAATCGGAAGGAAATATACATATTTGAAATATTTCAAATGTAGAGTACATGGGATTAATGGTAAAGGGTAAATGAAATCAGTAGATACTAAATATCAGATTTCTATGTTAATCAGTAAAACAGAAACACCAAGTTGGGTGGGTAGGGAGCTACGAAGGGATCTGGGAGGACTTGGGTGAATATGCTCAAAGGATTTTTTTTTTAAGTTTTCAAAAACAGAAAATGCGTAAAAAAGGTGATTCTAAAGAATAATCATGACTTTGGGCATGGTATATAAACCTTCAATTAAACCATTAGCACAGATAAATGTTATTTTCCTGACTGGTTAAATATCAAGACATAAAAACCCAGGAAAGTTGATTATGTAATAGCAAGTCAGACACTGTTAAGTATCTGCAAAAATTCTTTAAATTTCACTTTAACAATGAAGTTAATCGACTTCCCCCCCAATTCTATATTTTCTTTGGTAAAGGCACTACTAAACAACAATGGACAGACAGATTCAGAAAAAGTAACCGAAGAACTTTTTCAAGTGGACACAGAATTCAATTGTCTACTAGAACTCTCCTAAAGTATCAGTAACTCATACTAGCTACTGCAGACAGCTCTTCATGAAAATGTATCATTTGGAGCACCTGCTGGGGTTTTAGTATCAGAAAGACTGCTCTAAGACAGTAGCATCAGCAATTTGCATTATGAAAATGCAAACAGATTAATAGAAGATATTCTGAAAACTAGAGGGGATCTTAAATAAATTATTTGCTTAAAGTCATAGAGCTCTATAATCTAACAATAGCAGTATCCTCTCCAATTTGCTTCTTTTATAGTTCCTGTGGCAACAGGTTTGCTATATACTGCAAAATTCTTTATTAACCTTGTATGTTGCAGTGGGGGAGAGGATGAAGTTTCAGACTGAGGATTTATAGGTTCTTTCTTTTCCTTCAGAAGGTCCTAAGAAATCAGACCTGGAGTCTGGCTGAACAGTTCCAAACATTTTTCTTCTCTTTCCTGAAATGAGGCATATAAATCCATGGTAAGTCAGGATTTTACTGCCAGGGAAACAGATGGGCAGAACGAAAACAATTTACGGAGGTTATACAAATTCTAAGATACAGACGTCATCTGAAGATTTCAAAGTTGAGCTAGTTTCTATATACAAGCGGAATACTATATGGAATGATTCTCTGAGCAGGAATAAGTGACATTAAATCTTTGCTAAAATATTTTATATTTAGAATTTGGGGGACTGGAGAGATAGCCCCCGATTAAAACACACACTAGCATTCTTCTTAACACCTGTTCTGGGTGGCCACCACTGCCTGTAACTCCAGTTCCAGATCTGATGCCCTTTTCTGTCCTCAGGTGCACAAAGGTGCACAGATCTCCACAAAGATACACAGGTATACACAAAATTAAACATATATATGTAAAATAGTTTGGGATTAAAGTATTTCAAAACTTATTTTTTTAAACAATGATAAAAGGGGAATTAGATGATTAGTCTAAATCTAACTTTACTAACTTTGAAGGCAATCCTAGCTCAAGTCAAACAACCTCACTGGACATCAGTCTGTCAGTAAAATGAGGGTGCGGTCAGTAAGCTCCAAGCCTACTACGGACTGAATGTATTTTTTTTACTCTGTGTGTGTGTGTGTGTGTGAGAGAGAGAGAGAGAGAGAGAGAGAGAGAGAGAGCGAGAGAGCATGTGCAAGTAGAAGTCAGGACAATTCTAGTGATCAGTTTTCTCTTGCCACCTTGTGGGATCAAACTCAAGCCATCAGGCACATGCCTCTGCCCCTGAGCCATCGCATCTCCTGAGACTAAATTGAGGACAGAGAATTCCGAGTAAGTTCTATCAGATCCTTTTCCATTTTTAAACTTCATGATACTAGAATTCTAAATCAATGCTTCTAGTGCCTTGTTCATCTATAAAGTCACTGTATTTCCTAAAAATAATTACTTGTCGTTTTGTTTTTAAATATTTCATTAGTTTGGCTTGACATCACTTTCATTAGAGAATCTCAATTGTTCAAATTCTACAACCCAATGTCAATTAACATATAAGGTCACTTCACAGTTTAAGTGACCTGATCTGAGTCCAAGAAAGAAATGCGAATACAGTTCCCATGCTTCCAACTCTGTTGGGGCACCAGATTTTAAAGCTGTTCTGTCCTGAAAAAAGAAAAGGAATTGGCTACAAAAATAAAACAAAACAAAACTCTCAACCTAAGTGTTTGTATCAAACATCCCTCCCCTCCCAACAAAGTCACTGTAGT
>PVIU01018812.1:0-38061 GCA_004026605.1 Ondatra zibethicus
GCCAGCGTCTGACGCACCTACGCAAGCCGTCTGCGCATGAGCAGCGTGGCCTTTAAAAGTCAGAGGCGCCATTCCCTCGCTCTCTTTCTCCTCCCCCTCTCCTCACGTTTCCTCGGGCCCGTGAGCACACCCCCTCTAATAAATCTTCTTGCGTGGGTTTGTTCGTGTCTCGTGTCTTTCCACACGCGCCAAAAAAAAAGTACAACAGAGACCAATCTGGACACCAAGATTCTGGTGCAATTAGTATTACATCTTACCCTGTGTCTGCCATACCTACAGTTCAACACCGTTTATTTGTATTTTTAGTTTTATATCATTTATAGCAGTTTCCTTAAATACCTATTTTTGATTCCTCCTGAAATTTTTTGTACCTTCTAAAGCTGTGCTATCCTTGGTCACACCCAGAGCAGTGTGGTTGTTATAATAGGTATTAATTCTTTTATTTGTTCTGTGGGTAAGTTTTCTTAGTGGCAGGGAATGATTGAACAAAATTTTGTCTTGGAGCCTTCAAGAGGTCACCTAATGTATTTCCCAATGATAAGATACTTTGTCTATCCCTTTGATCTGCATTTATTTGTTAAATGCTGGCCTTTTCCATACCTTCTGTATACTCCAGAAATCTGAGGCCTTATGTCTGGATTATCTCTACAAAAAGCATTGTTTCTAGGAATGCCTTGACTACAATCCCATTTCAAATGACCTTGTTTAAAACAATCAAAACATCTGACATTTTGATTTTGTTGGGTCCAGGGGGGGTCGCCCAAAGATGAGAACACCACCAAGTCTAATAAACCAGAAGCAAACTTTATTCCAGAAACCAGATCCTAGGAAAACCAGAAGCAAACTTAAAAATAAAAAAAATAAAAAAAACACTGCAGAGCACAGAAGCTTATCAGCTAGCTGAGACCACAGCCAGAGATGGTGTTTGTTAGGCTGTGGCAAAAGGCCAGTTTCTGAACCCACTTTTTATAGTAGGGGCACCAAGCATTAGGTCTGAAAAAGGAATTTTTACAATCTTGCCTGACCTGTGGGTCAGTCAACAGAGACCCTCAGGAGGGGAGTGAGTTCTAATGTCAATGGGCAGCCATCATGAAATATGTTTCAAAGGCGATTACAGTGAAAGTCACTAATTGCAAGAAAACAGATGTCTTTAGCAACTAGTCAGAAAAGGGAGTGCTAGTAATACTAGAAGGTTAATAAATTAGAATTAACTGGTTCTTAGGCTGAGAACTTAGAAGATAGCGGACAGCTTTTCACACTATCTCAAGGTAAAACTCAGATACTGATTGCCATACTTTACAACCTCCATTATCAGAGCTCATTAATTAAACCACTATATTTGTCCACTGTCTCCTGGTACCTCCAGGTGTATACTGAAGCCCCATGTCTCTCCTTTGGTGGTGCCAGTTTCCCATAACAGAGACAGTGCCTAACCCAGAGGTCACATATCTCTGTTTCCTAAGGGTTAACTCAGTTCACATCTGTCATTTATCAGGGATGGCCAGGATACTACTCTCAATTTGCAGGGAGAAGCTCTGGCCTTGTAAATAAAGCAGCCAGTCGTAAAATGAAATGACCTAAGCTGATGGAGGCTTCCCAAGCATCCAAGAAAATAGCTCACTGTGAATGACTGATCCTTGGTCTGCTGAGAAAGCTGCTGATAGTCTGTTCTCATTCTCCTAGACTTATAACTTTAAATTTCTTTATTTTTACATTCTTACTTTTGGAATCTACATTTTTATTTGCTTATTCTTGGACTCTTCAATTTTACTTAAAATTTCTAGAAATTCCCGCTCAAGATCAGCAGCCCCTAGAGACATAAGCACTGCCTGCACTAATTGGAAGAAGAGGTGAGTGGCTAGTCTCTCGGCTAAACTGCCCCAATTCCTAGGCCCTAATCCACAGGCCACACTCTGTACCTTTCCCTCTCCCATCTCAGCCAGAGCAGCCAGCTAGAAGGATAGAGTCCTGAAGGCAGGCCCTTTCACCCCTGCCCCCACCCATTGGACACCGTAAACTACAAGACCCACTCTGCCGCCCAGACCCACTGAACACTTCATCCTCCCCCTGCTGAATATCCCCCGTAAGAGCAGCAGCCCCTAGAGACACAAGCACCACCTTCACCAATTAGAAGAAGAGATGGGCAGATGGCAGTGCAAGAGCACATTCAACAACATCAAGAGCAACATGGTGCCACCAGAACCCAGTGGTTCTACAAGTAAGACCTGAGCACCCCAATGCAGATGAAGCAGAAGAGAATAAAAACAATGACAGCTTGAAATTTGCATGCAAATGGATGGAACTAGAAAAAAAACATTCTGAGTGAGGTAACCCAGACCCAGAAAGATAAGCATGGTATGTACTCACTCATAAGTGGATATTAGCTGTAAACAAAGGATAATGAGCTTATAGCCCACAGCCCCAGAGAAGCTAAGTAACAAGGAGAACCCTAAGAGAAAAATATATAGATTACCCTGGGAGGGGGAAATAGACAAGATCTCCTGAAAAAATTGGGAGTGTGGGAGTGGGGGAGAAGGAGGAGGGGAGAAGAGAAGGGTGGAGGAGGACTTGAGGGAATGGGATAGCTGAGATGAGGGAAGGACAGAGAGGGAGAGCAAGGAAAGAGATATCTTGATTGAGGGAGCCATAATGTGGCTAGCAAAAAAACTGGCACTAGAGAAATTCCCAGGGATCCACAAGGATGATCCCAACTAAGACCCTAAGCAATAGTGGAGAGGGTGCCTAAACTGGCCTTCCCCTGTAGTCAGATTGATGACTATCTTAAATGTCACCATAGAACCTTCATCTAGCAACTAATGGAGGCAGAAGCAGAGATCCACAGTGAAGCACTGGGCTGAGTTCCCAAAGTCCAGTCCAAGAATGGGAGGAGTGAGAACATGAGCAAAGAGATCAAGACCGTGTTAGCGATACTCACTGAAGCAGCTTACCCGAATTAATGGGAGCCCACCAACTCTGGCTCGACAGGGAAGGAACTAGCTGAGGACCAAATTAGACCCTCTGAATGTGGGTGACAGTTGTATGGCTGGGGCAGACTGTGGGGCCATTGGCAGCAGGACTAGGATTTATCCCAACTGCTTGTACTGGCTTTTTTTAATCCATTGTCTTTGGAGGGATACCTTGCTCAGCCTAGATATAGTAGGGAGGGCCTTGGGCCTTCCTCAAAGCAGTGTGCTAGACCTTGTTGAGTCCCCATGGGAAGCCTTACCCTCTCTGAGAAGTGCATGGGGGTGGGGTGGGGGAAGGTGGAGGGAATGGGAGGAAGGGAGGGAGTGGGAACTGGGATTGGTATGTAAAATGAGAAAAGATAGCTTTTTTAAATTATAAAAAGGAAAAAAAGGTATGTGAAGATGATTGAGGTCCTTAAAGAGGAAATAAGAAATTCTCTTAAAGAAATGGAAGAAAAGACAAATAAAAAGTTGGAAGAGATCAATAAATCCCTTAAAGAAAGTCAAGAAAAAATAAACAGTCAAACAAGTGAAGGAAACAGATCAAGACTTGAAAATTAAAATAAAGGCAACAAAGAAAACACAAACCAAAGAAATTCTGAAAATAAAAAATCTGGGTAAATGAACAGGAACTACAGATGCAAACATATCCAACAGAATATAGGAGATGGAAGAGAGATTCTCAGGCACTGAAGATGTGATAGAGGAAATACATTCATCAGTCAAAGAAAATGTTAAATTCAGCAAATTATTTTTGTTTGTTTTTTTTTTTCAAATTAGGGTTTATCTGTAGTTTTAGAGCCTGTCCTAAAACTCACTAGATCAGTCTGGCTTCAAACTCACAGATATCTGCCTTTCTCTGCTTCCTGAGTGCTGGGATTAAAGGTCTACACCACCACTACTCAGTGGCTCTTGTTTTTGTTTTTATGTGTAGCTCAGGCTGGTCTTGAACTCATGATTCTTTTGCCTCTGCCTCCTTCAGCAAATCCTACTGGTATGAACCACCAAAACCAGCTAAATTCAACAAATTCTTAGCACAAAATATTCAGGAAATCTGGGACACCATGAAAAGACCAATCCTAATGAAAATAGGGATAGAAGAAGGAAAATCATACAAGCTCAAAGGCACAGAAAATATATTCAACAAAATCATAGAAGAAAACTTACCCAACCTAAAGGAGGACATGCCTATGAAGAAACAAGTTTATAGAACACCAAATAGACTGGACCAAAAATGTTCCCTCACCACAATTATCGAAATACTAAACATACAGAATAAAGAAAGAATAGTAAGATCTGCAAAGGAAAAAGGCCAAGTAACACATAAAGGCAGACCTATCAGAATTACGCCCAACTTCTATATGGAGACCATGAAAGCCAGAAGGTCCTGGATAGACTTTATGCAGATAAAGAGACTATGGATGCCAATCTAGATGACTATACCAAGAAAAGTTTTCAATTACCATTGATGGAGAAAACAAGACATTTCATGACAAAAATAGATTTAAATACGTATCCATAAACCCAGCCTTCAGAAAGTACTAGAAAGAAAAATACAATACAAGGTAGGTAACTGCACCCAAGAAAACACCAGCAAATAACAAAAAAGAGAAACACACACACTACCACCACCCACCAAACCCCCAAAATAACAGGAAATAACTATCACTGTACATTAATGCCACTTAATATAAATGAACTCAATTTTCCTATAAAAAGACACAGGCTAACAGAATGGATATAAAAACAGGATTGATCCTTCTGCTGCATTCAAGAAACACACCTCAACTTCAAAGACAAACATTACCTCAGAGAAAAAGGATGGAGAAAGATTTTCCAATCAAATGAACAAAGAAACAAGCTGGGATAGCTATCCTTTTATCTAACAAAACAGACTTCAAGCTAAACTTAATCAAAAGAGATGAAGAAGGACATTTCCTATTCATCACAGGAAAAATCCATAAAGACGAAGTCCTAGTTTTGAGCATCTATTCCCCAAATACAAGGCCACCCACATTTGTAAGAGAAACATTACTAAAGCTTAAATCACACATCAAACTCCACATCCCAATAGTGCAAGATTTAAACACCCTACTCCCACCAATGGATGGATCTGCAAGAAAGAAAATTAACAGAGAAACAAAGAAATAAAAGGTGTTAGGACCCTGGGACTCAACTGGGCTCAACAGACATCTATAAAATATTTCAACCAAACACAAAAGCATATACCTTCTTCTCAGCCCCTCATGGAAACGTTTCTAAAATTGACCAGGTACTTGGTCACAAAGCCAATCTCAACAGATACAAACAATGAAATAAATCCCTGTATATTATCAGATTACCGTGGGTTAAAGGTAGAATTCAACAATAACACAAACTACAGAAAGCCTAGAAACTCACGGCAATGAAGCAGTTCTCATCTGAATCACCACTGGGTTAAGGAAGAAATGAAGAAAGAAATGAAAGACTTCCTAGAACTCAACGAAAATGAATGCACAACATGCCTAAACTTATGGAACACTATGAAAGCAGTGCTAAGAGAATGTTCATAAGACTAAGTGCCTGCTTAAAGAATTTGGAGAAATTTCCCACTAGTGGATTAACAGCACACCTGAAAGCTCTAGAACAAAAAGAAGCATACTCACCCAGGAGGAGTAGATGCCAGGACATAATCAAACTCAGATCTGAAATCAACAAAATAGAAACAAATAGAACAACACAGAGAACCAACGAAACAAAGAGCTGGTTCTTTGAGAAAATCAACAAGATAGACAAACCCTTACCCAAACTAACCAAAAGACAGAGAGAGAATATTCAAATTAACAAAATCAGAAATGGAAAGTGTGACATTTTGATCAGGATTGCATTAATTCTGCATAAATACCTGAGTCTCTTCCTGTTGGAGACTGTAACGTCTAGTGTAATAGTCTGTCCACAGAGCATCAAGATTTCTTCAGGGGCCGGAGAGTGGCCATATGAGCTGGGCAGTTATATGAAGGGTAGACAATATCACCCACAGGGTCTCACCCCAGAGACAGCACTCACCTCACATGCAGAAATGCCGAGATCGTGAGGACAGGGGAGGAGAGCCTGAAAACTGCACTGAAAGCGGAATAAAGCTAAGCAGGCGCTTCCAGCCCTTTGAATCTTTTCTATGTCTTGACATCTTTTCATTTACTGCATTTTTGATTCACTTGATCTTTTTGTCTGAGACTGGGTGAAGATATGGAGGTATGGCTCCGCCATGAAAACACCCTTCTCTTGTCCGCATTTCACTCACAGTTAAAGTGAAAGTCCTGCAGTGGCCCACAAATCACTATTGCTAGCTCTACCCTCTCTCTAACCTGGTCTCTGGCCGTCTTCCTCTCCCTGTCTGCCATCTGCTCCATCTTCCCCACCCTCCAGTCACTTTCTGTCCCATCCCAGCTCCCTGTGCCCCTTCCAGGCCCCACTGAGTGTTCCTCCCATCTGAAGTCCTCTTTCACTTCCTCATTCATGACTAGTTCCCTTTACTACCTTCAATTATGTATTTAAATTCCCCTTTTGTGCAGTTGAATCAGGTAATTTTATCTAATCCACAAACCCCTTCCTCTAGGTTGTCCATATTGTTCCAATTGTGCTTCCTTATGGCATGTGTCACACTGTAATAATATATAATTAAGTACTCATGATACAGGAGCACACAGTAGACTGAGCAGGAATAGTGACAACAATGAATGCTAACACAGTGTAAGGAGAGCTAGAGACGCTAACTGAGGGTTGCAGGAGATCAGCGGAAGGAACCGTTTTGTGGTAGGGTGCCTTTGCTGTGACTGGTTCCACCATAGTGGGGAAGGTGTTTCATCTGGGGTGCTTGGCCAAATTATTTGTCAGTTCTTGTTTTGTCTCAGACTCATTGGATCCTTCCACAGAGACAATCACACCATTCCAATGTAGGATCTCATTTCTTCCTGTAATTCTGTCAATCTTTTATTATCCCTTTTAACTCTAAGTCTGTATTTGGAGCTTTCTGCCTTGCATTACATGTAGACAGAGAGCGTGTACATCCTCACTTGTCATAGAGACTGCAGAAAATGAAATACTGCACAGTAGAAATGACAAAGGCTGTAGATTCTTTTTTGTAGAAGCGCTTCATCAACATAAGGGAGAGACTCTTCTTCAGACAGTTCTTACCCAGAACCTTGTCAAATGACTTTCCAGCACTGGTTGACACAACACAGAGTTTTCTACTTCAATTGTTAAAATGCTTGATTGTTTTTCAAAGACAGAATCTAATGTAGTTGAGACTAACCTAAAACTTAGTATGAAATTGAGGCTGGCATTGAACTCCTGATCCTCTTGCCTCTGCTTCCTAAGTGTTGGGATTGGGCACTACCACACTAGGCTGCTATTATCCGAGGAGGACCTGCCTTAATTAGCTGTGGTAATTCACAGCATAACTGGACTTCATGAGAGTGTCACTAGAAATGAATGAAAGAGGGACACAGGCACTAGAAGTGGGGTCTATGATCACTGTGACAATCACTGCCTTCAACAACTGCCAGAGGACCAAGAGAGTTGGTCATTGGCCCTTTCAACAACAGTTGTAGACTCTTTACAAGGAGTGACTGAAGCTCTTCTTCAGATATGAGGAGGATTCCCTCTGCTGCTGAGAGACTGGGACAAATACTTAAAAGCAGCATTGCAATTGGGCTCTCACCCATCACAGAAACCTTTTCTTGTCCTTTGATTAGAATGGATTTAAGAGAATTGTGATTTGACAAATTCTGCATTTATTGTTAATTTCCACACTAGAATTATGGTATTGACCTGTTAATGTTTATAACTACTTTAGTTTACTATAAGATGCTATTGATTAAAAAAAGAATAAAACTTGTCTAAGAGAAGTTTGACATTGCCAATGAGTTCTTGGATTTGAAGACAAATTTAGATTTTGATACAGCTTCAGACTGTTAAAAAAAATCACCCTAGACCAATTCAGGAGGGCATTCCCACCCTGAAATTCAGACCAATTCAGGAGGGCATTCCCACCCCTGGTGATCCTCCACTCTGCTCCGCTTTAATTAGGAGATACTGTAGCCATAGGAGCATGTATATTGCAAAGCATTATCTGCTTACACACTATTATCTCGTGATTGGTAAATTCTCTTGACAAAAAGTTGGCTCAAAGGCACATGGCACCAAGACGTTCTTTCTCCCTTAACCTTTGTTTACAGAGGTCAGCAGTCAGAGATGGGTATGATCCTTCCCGCCAGGCATCTAAGACATAGACATGCATGATTGGAATCCATATACCAAAGACAGGTAAGTATGGAAAATGGTCAAGCGTTCTCCTAAGGCAGACGTGATAATCTGTCCTGTAGCAAAAGCTCAGACTTTATTAAAATTAATAAAAAGGGAGGATTGTGGAGGATCAAAAATGTAAGCCTATTTCCACCTTGTCTGTAGGTCAGATAGTTTGAGGTTGCTCAAAATTGTTGACAACAACCAGGGTTACACATCTTAACCTAGGGTCTGGTTACTTGGTCTTTTCAACATTAAGATGGCCCATACAGACAGATCCACTCTACTCTGACCAATGGTCAGGATATTCAAGCATACTTTTGCTCCTTCTTTTGAAATAGGAGGTTTGACATTCAGAGTGGCTACCTTCAGGATGCTTTGTCTCAGGTGGGTTTACTGCCTAAACAGCAGATTACTAATGACTTGATTTCTCAAAGTATTGAAGCAAATAATTGTTTTAGTTATCCTTTATATCATATTAAAGCAGTCTTTTGCCTTCTTGTATTGGGATATAAAAGTGCATGGAAAATTAAATGCAGGCAAATTTCAGTATTCATTGGAACTCCTTGCCGATACCATCCTATGTTTTTTGTTTCACTATTTTTACTCACATCTTCATACTCTTTACTTATTTTCTGCTCTCTATGCCCCTACCCTGGTAAGTGGTATTTTTGTCAAAGTTGGTCTCTGACACAGAATATGGCATTTAAGATGTTTTAATAACATGGATTCTTTTCCTTTTTTATGACAGTGAGATATGTCTTCTATTTCAGGGAAGATGACAGACATCAAAGAAACGCCATATGGAGTTTACTTTTACTGTGGCAAAATTTAGCCACTGGGCAAGAAAGTGCCCTTGCTTTGACTGCTGACAATATGCTGTCCAAATTGCACAAGCAAGACACAAAAGGAAGGACTGCCACACTTTGCCAAGACAATGTAGAAAAGCCCTTCAGAATATCCTGCTTCACAGAAAAGTCTTTAAGAAATGTTACTCCTGTAGGCCAAAGATAGATGTCCCAACATTGCAAAGGAACTTTGGGTAACTGTCCAGTCAGCCAGATGTTTCTGTCATTTCTCACAATTTTGGAAGTCACTTACTTGCACTTCCTGCCTATTCAGGTAATATTATTTCCTTTTCAGGTCTCTCATGGAGCTGAAGACTTTATAGTTATAATTTTACATGCTACAAGATTTAGAAAAGAAATTCACTAAAGAGGTGCAAAGTATATAAGGTTGAGAGACATTGGAGAGATGACTCAGTGGCTAAGAGCACTGCCTGCTCTTCCAAAGGTCCTGAGTTCAATTCTCAGCAACCATATGGTGGCTCACAGCCATCTGTAATGAGATCTGCTGCCCTCTTCTGGCCTGCAGGCAAACATGCAGACAGAACACTGGATACCTAATAAATAAATAAATCTTAAAAAAATAAAAGATAATTTTGGTAATGCAAGTTAGAAAAGAAAGTAAACTAGGTACAACCTTTTGTACTCATGAAGATAAAATCTATATGGAGTATTTTCTCTGAGTTTTTCAATTGCTAGATATTGTTGATGTATTTATTGCCCATATATATTATATATTGTTATTATACTTATTGTATATGGTTTTTATTATGTTAGTTACAGCCTCTTTTTTATTTTAGACAAAAGGGGAAACATGGTGATATTTTATTTGTGCTTTAACAAATAAAGCTTGTCTGAATATCAAAGTGTGGAGCTAGCCACTAGTTAACCATGAAGTCTGGAGGTCTGTATATACAGACAGGAAGTGATATGGCTGAGCAGAGAAAGGAATAGAAGGGTAAAGGAGACAGGAGCTTGGCTCTTTTTCAGCTGATGAGTTAGAAAGGTTAGAGTTGGCTGTGGCTTGCTTCTTTGTCTCTCTGATCTTTCAGCATTCAGTCCAATATCTGGCTCTGGGTTTTTATTATTAAGACCAATTAGAATGAATGCAACAAAACTATCTTTTTAGACCTCAAAACATTTTCTTAGATACACAATTTAAGCTTTTATGCTTCTCAATGTTATGCACTTTATACCCTCTTTTGTGAGTTTCTTATCTGAATTCGGTAACAGGGAAAACTGCTAAGTGTAACTATCTCATCTTCAACCTCATCAGAGACCTAAGAAGGACATAAAATTAGCTGAGTTAATAGGAAGTGCAGAACAAACTACCTCCCAAACTACAGAAATGACAGAAGCAGCTGGCTGCCTGGAAGTCACCTAAGGTTCCTCTGCAGTGTTGGGCATTCATTATTGTCCTATAGGCCTGTAATATCTGACAGACATTTTTTTTTGCCCAGTGGCTAAACACAACAAAAGCAAACTCTGTATGGATGTTCTTTGATGCCTGTCATCCTCTTTTAAATTAAATTGATGCTGCCAAGAGCAGATATATCTCATTGTCATGAAAAGCTTTATGTTACTAAAAATATTTTAAATGCCATATCCTGTAGGTCTCTGAAGTGTTTGAAGGTCACATACTTACCAAAAATATATCTCTGTTTAACCTTCAAAACATACCTAAGACAGTTACAAGCTTGATTATTTTAGATGACTACTAACCTGTATTTCTTTTTTAATTCATCAGCTCTAAAATTTATTTTACATATCAACCACAGTTTTCCCTTCCTCCTCTCCCTCCATTCTATTCCCATGCTTCCCTTCTATCCCTCCATTCACTCCTCCTATCTCCATTCAGTTGGGATAAGTTCTGCCATAGGAAGCAACAAAGTATTGTCTGTCAGGTTGAGGCAGGACCAATCTCCTCCCTTCTTTATCAAGGCTGTACAGGGTATCCCACCATAGGGAATAGGTTCCAAAGAGCCAGCTCATGCATTGAAATCAGGTCCTGGTCCCACTGCTAGGGGCCCCACAAAAGACCAAGCTACACAACTGTCGCCCAGATTCAGAGGGCATAGGTTGCACCCATGACAGCTCCCTAGCTATCCATTCAGGGTCCGTGAGCTCCTACAAACTCAGGTCAACTGTCTCTGTGGGTTTCCCCATCATAATATTGACTCACCTTGCTCATATAATCTCTTCACCTTCTCTTCAGCTGGACTCCTGGAACTTGGCCCAATGCTTGGTTGTGGATCTCTGCAGCTACTTCCATCAGGTACTGGAAAAAGGCTCCATGATGACAATTAGGGTAGCCACCAATCTGATTGAGGGGAAAGTCAGTTTGGGCACCTTCTCTACTATTGCTAGAAGTCTTATCTACGGTCATTCTTGTGGATTCCTGGGAATTTCCCTGGCACCAGGTTTCTACCTAACCCCATAATGTCCTCCTCTATAAAGATACCTTTCATTACTTTCCCTCTCCTTCCTGTGCCCATTCTGCTCCCTCATGTTCCCAGCCCATTACCTCCCATCTATTCTCTCTGCCCCAGTTTACCCAGGACATCTCATCTATTTCCCCTTCTCAGGAAGATTGATGCATCCCTCTTAGGGTCCTCCTTGTTACCTAGTTTCTGTGGGGCCAAGAATTGCAGCCTTTGTATCCTTTGCTTTTCAGTTTGAAGTGGTCCCATTTACTAATTGCTGATTTCAGTGTCTGTGCCACTTGTGTTATATTCAAGAGGTAGTCACCTCTGCCAATGTGTTTAAGGCTACTTCCCACTTTCTCTTCAATCAGCTTCAGTGTAACTGTATTTATGTTGAGGTCTTTGATACATTTGAACTTGAGTTTTGTGCATGGGGATACATATGGGTCAGTTATATTCTTCTACATGTCACCATTCTGTTATGTCAGCACCATTTGTTGAATATGGTTTCTTTTACTCATTGTATAGTTTTGGTTTCTTTGTCAAAAACCAGGTGTTCATAGGTGTTTGGATTCATTTCTGGGTCTTTGTTTCTATTCCATTGATTCACTTGTCTGTTTTCATGCTGATACTAAACTCATTTTATTATTATAGCACTACAGTAGAGCTTGTTTGGTTAGAGTTACCTCAAGATATTTATATTATTGTGACTATTGTAAAGGGTGTTGTTTTGGAAGTTTGTCTACCCCTTTCCAAACCCTAAGTTGCAGAATTCCTTTTCTGTCAGGTTGTATCTTTGTTAAGCAAATGTTTTTTGGCAACAAAAAAGTATTATATTTTAATAAAAATTATTTTTTTTCTTGACTGATCAAATTAAAGGCATTTGCTAGTCTTATAAGTTAGTTTTTATTGAATGACCAAGCTGTTTGATGAACTATCACCTCTCTTAATCAAGTGGTCTCACTTGTTCAAATCTAATCTTTATCAATCTTGATGGTATCCATAGCATGTCTTCTCCTGTAGAAACAAAACAAAACTTCTTCCCCAATGTAATATACTTTGATTTCCATTCTGAAGTCAACACATCTTTAAAATATATAGACAGATTTAACGCTGTGGGATAATGCTGTTGTAAACTGTAAAGATTTTTCACTCATATTGGTTTAATAAAATGCTGATTGACCAGTAGCCAGGCAGGAAGTATAGGTGGGGCAACCAGACTAGGAAAATTCTGGCAAGAGGAAATGCAGATGCAGTCATCAACCAGATGCAGAAGAAGCAAGATGAGAATGCCTTACTGAGAAAAGGTACCAAGCCACATGGCTAAACATCGACAAGAGTTATGGATTAATTTAATTTTTAGAGTTAATAATAAGACTGAGCTAACAGACCAAATAGTGTATAATTAATATATGTCTCTGTGTGTTTCTTTGGGACAGAATGGCTGTGGGACCCTGTGGGACAGAAACTTCCATCAACAATTTAATTCAGCAGGTTTTTTTTATTATCTGATGTCTCTTTGCTACTGTTTTTCCTTGTTCATTAGGATTTAAAATTTAAAGTCAATAAGGCACTTTAAAGTCTATCTCTGTGGGTCTTTATTACCCATTTCTGTTTATTAAGCATATCTTTTAATGTGCAATTAGATCTTTCTATAACTGCTTGTCCTGTAGGATCATATGATATTCCTATAATATTCTTTATGTTGAAATATGCAAAAAATATTTATTTTACTAGACATGTATGCAGCAACATTGTTGGTCTTAATTTGTACAGGTATCCCCACAGTGGTCATAATTTCTAATAAATGTTTAATTACAGAACTAGCTTTTCATAACTTTAAGCAGTTGTCCTTTGAAATCCTGAATATGTATCTATGATGTGGTATACATATTTTAATTTTTCAAACTGCAAAATGAAACAGATCCATCTGCTAAATTTTATTCCTTTGAGTGCCTTTTGGGTTACTTCCTACAGGTAATGGAGTTTGATTGTACAAAGAACAAGTTGGATATTTCCTTTTAATTTCTTTGGTTGTAACCAACTAATAGAAAAATATTTCTCCAAAACTTTGCTGTTAGCATGGTGTTTCTCATGAAATTCTGAGGCTTCTATCACATTTTCTACCAATAGCTGATCAATTTCATCATTACTATGTGCTAGAGGAGCTGGTAGACTGTATGAGATCTGATATGTGTTACCTCCAAAGGATGTTGTATATTTTTTGATTACTTGTGTGGTTGAATAAATAAAAAGTTAATTCTAAATCATTTGAAATAAGCTCAGGAGTTTCAATATGTAAAACAACTCTTTATTCATATTGAGAGTCAATATCTATATTAAAAGATTCTGGAAAAGTCTAATAATAGCATGAGAATAGCATGTAATTTTGATTTCTGAACTGAATCATAAGAGCTTTGATCCACTTCACTTAATTTTTCCAACTTATAACCTGCCTTACCTGATTTATTGGCATCAGTATAGAATACAGGGCCTCCAGAAATTGTTGTTACATTTTTTCTGTGAGGGAGAATCCAATTAGTTAGTTTATAACCTGGAGTCTCTTGATTTTGTGATATTTCTTGCTAGTATCACCTAGAAATTACTGCAAAAGTTCTTTCCCAATGTTCATTTTTTTTGCCCATAATGAGGCAATTTCAGCATTGGTAAAAGGTAACACAATGTCTTCTAGGTCTGTTTTTGCTAATTGATGAAGTCTCAATTTTCCTTTCAGATTCAATCCAGAAACATCTTCTACATAGTTCTTTAACTTTTCACTCTGTGTGGTAAAAATATCCATTATAAGATATTATCTTCTCTCTGCATAAGAATTCCTGTAGTAGGATGAGTAGAAGGCAAAATAACTGGAATGCAATCAAGCCTTGGATCTAATCAATCTACATGTCCACCCTGTAATTATTTTTCTACCAGAGCTAATTGTCTCTCAGTATCAGCTGATAGTTTTCTTGGACTCTTTATATTCTTATCACCTTGTAGGATTTGATATAAATTTCACTCTTCATGCCACTCTTCAATGCCACAATGAGGGCTGGCCACAAAGTCATAACTGAGTTAAGGTGCAGTTTGAAAGCTTGGTGCGTGACTGGCTCTCATCAGTCTCTTAGTATGTTACCTTGGCCACTGTTGTGCTGCTCCAACCTCACCTTTAATGCTCCCCAGGGCTTTTTCCACTCAAAAAACCTCTCTCCGCCTGACATAGTACATCCCCATAAGAGGAGCATCTTTTTTTCCAGCACCTTCAATGTGTCTTTCTCCAGTTCCCATACCAACTCATAAGAGATCTAAGTATTTCTCTATGTGTGGTGGCTACTCTCTTTGGGGTGAGTCCCAATGGGTGCTACATTTCTGCATCTGCTACACCATTGCTGTGTTTCCTCTTCAATCAAATATGCTATACCTGGGTGAGGGCTCTAGCACTGTCCTGTGCCAGGGCTACCACTTTCCCTTGTATGACATCAAGGGGCTAAGAGCACCTTCCTTACCATAAATGCCTACACGGGTTCTCATTAGACTCTCAAGCACCTTCTAGGTCAGCCTTTATGGTCATGGTCCAGTTGCTACAGGTGACCTTTGATATGAAACTGAGTATTGATACAATTCCTACAGAAAAATTCTAGGTCACTTAGTAACAACCAAGAATACATTCTTGCAACTTGAGTGAGAATGACCCCCTAGGCTCATATGTTTGGTTGCTTGTCCCTATTGATGAAATTGTTTGGGAAGGATTAGGAGGTGTGGCCTTGTTGGGGGAGTTTTGTCCCTGAGGGCAGCCTTTGAGATTTCAAAAGACTTTCAAGAGCCATTCCCAGGTGTGCTCTCTGTTTCCAGATTATGGATAAAGATGTGTCTCCATGCTTCTGCTTCTCAATCATGGACTCTAAACCTCTGAAACGGTAAGACCAATTAAACTCTGCTTTATATGGTGCCTTTGCCATTGTATTTTGTCACAGCAATAGAAATGTAAACAAGACAATTTTTGAGATGTGGACTAGAATTATATAAATATGGATAGTTTACCCTGCTTTGAAAGTTGCCTGGAGATGGTCATCTAATCACCTTTCTCTGAAGCTAGATTGCAGTCACAACAATACTATCACTCTCTGGGGGCCATATACAGTTCTAATACCCTAGAATAAGAGCCACTGTGCTCTGGAGCACCCCTAATTGTTTAGTTCCCATGGATCCCAAGAATCAAGTTACGTATCCAATGTCCATAAGATCCACCTCACCTCTACCATATCCCAGAAGCAAGGCTTCCTGAGGCCCAGGCTTCTGAACTGCTTCCTACACTATGACCTTTAGTCAACAGGAGCACTGCCTCACACTTTCTTAGATCACTGTGAGTATGGCCACAAAAGGACTTCCCACTCACAGCAGCCCAGACCTAGGCAAAGTTCTTCCAGTTGCCACAGCTTCTGAACACACAAGTCTGAATTCCCTGGGAAATCTAAGTCAATTATATGAACTTATTTTTGCATTGAGGCCAGGATAAAAAACCTCAGTGGAACAAATATCTGACTGACTTTCCTCCATCGGGGGATAGTCTGAATAGTTTATCCTGCCCACTGTCTAAATTCCATGGTTTATGCTCTGTTGATGCAGCAAAGCCAGCCTGGCTTCACAGTGTGGTCAAGTGTTCATTGAAGTCACAGACGCCAGTGGTTCTTCTCACCCATGGTCCAAACGATAAACATTACTAGCCTCACACAGGAAGAAGATACAGAAAAGATGTCAGTTTACTCGGGTACCGGGACACAAGGGTGAATGAGGACAAATCCTCAGAAAATTACAGGGTGGTTCCCTCACAGGAAGGATCCACAGCAATGATGACTTCCAACACATTCATGCACCACAGAGAACAGTGAGAACTTAAGACTTAGCCTGTTGTAGAACTTGTCCTTCAAAAATAACAGCCCTAGTTTCTTCAGCAGCTGTGCTGACTCAAGAAACCACCCAGATCCTCTCTGGACACAAAGAAGCTTGAGGTGAGTTCTCACCTCCTCAGCTGAGATTCCAGCCACTTCCTGTTGGAGCTCCCTACCAGATGCAGGTTCAACTGCACGTGGTCGCTTTTGAAATAAATAAGAGGTTAACTGGGAAAACTCCACCTGTATAATAGTGGGGAGGTTGTCATCCATCCTAGGGTGATGAGTCTGCTTGTGTATCACCCACGTTCCTGTAAGCAACAGTGCCCCCTTGCTGATTATGTAGTCATATTACTCTCTGGCTCACCACGCTGGTTTCCTCTGGAAATGTACACTGTTCGATTGCATGTGCCAGTCAAGGGTGAGAACATGTTTGTTCATTCACCCAGCAGGGCCTCTCGGAGACTCAGGAGCACCCTCACACCATCCTGTCCCAGAAGCCTCCAGGACAGCTGGAGAGCACAACATGTACCCTATCTGTTACTTCTATGAAGAGGATCCATCCTTCATGCTGGGCCATGAGCATGTTCATTTTGAGCTACACTGTGTCCTCTGAGGTCTTCCCTCCCATTCCCTCCTCCGCGTGCTCCTCTTCTGTGGCTGAGACTGAGTGGCTGGCATAAATGAGGTCCAGGGTCCAGATGGGCTGACTGCACTGCACACATTTCATGGTCATAGTAGCCTGGCCTGGAACCTCATGCAAAGGCAAACCCCAGTCTGACCCAAGTCATTACATTAAAGCTTCCTGCCTTCATGGATTTGGGAAGGTAGCAGAAATAGAGACTGTCTGCTTTTGTATAAAGATAACCGTACCAAAGAAAAGGCCTGTGATATGCAAAAGAAGGATAGTTTGGTGGTATTTTGGTGGAGAACTGGGGTACATTTCCCTTTCTATTTATCTGAACTTGGGGAAGAGCATGCTTGCATTTGACTGCCTCCATATTTGGAGTGCCTGGGTCAGGATACTGGCACTCTCAGCCCCAGGATGCCTAATCGATGGAGATAGTAAAAGCCTTGCCAGTGCATCCTGCCTTTCACATTCACAGAGCACAATTCCATCCTCATCCATGGCCCTCACACCTGGGGCCCTGAGACACAATGGAAGTACTGAGATCCCAGTTTCTTGCATTGACCCACACTTGCTGACCTGCAAATGCTTGTCAGTAACTTTGTTCACTCTCCCCTCCCATCGTTAGCTATTATGCATGTTCTTACCCTGTCCCTCTTACCTGCTGCCACAGCTGTCAAAACAGCCCTGTGAACCTGTGTGCCATGGTATGTTAATTATGTAGGGAGCTATGAATGCTGATGGTAAAGGTAAGGGCTGTGTGGTTGCTCACACCAAGAAACACAAAACCAGTAGTCATTTGATCACACATGAAGCATAGATCAGGTAGTATCTGCCACCTTTACTGAAAACTGAGGCATTGGAGGATGTGGACATGGGGCCTGTCTTCTCTTGGTGCCTGGCATTCTATCTATAGTAGCAGAGGGTGAGTGAAGGGATACGAGCACCCAGTTCCTGTGCAGACTCTGTTACTTCTCCATGCGCTAAGTTTCTCTGGATAACTCACAGGAATCTGTTTCCAAACAGAGAAAGACACAGGTGTCTGGGAGGGGTATTTGTATGGTCATTGTCTTACAGGGAATGGTGAATGGAAAGGAATTAGAAATAAGCAAAATCTCAGTCTCATTACCATCACATCTAGGGGTGATAATGTCTGCTCTGTTCAGTCCTAAGTATTCCACAGTATCTTCAAAATCCAATAGCATTGTTCTCTTTGGAGCCATGTTGTGACCTGCAGGATACATGGGTATGGAGCAAGGGGGTGGAAAAGACTCCTACTATAGACACCCAGATCACAGGGATTTTCTGTGACCAGAGAGATTTCAAACCACAGAAAGAGTATCTCCAGCTAAATATTCCTGTTCAGAAGGTGGTCAGGTAGGAGCAGTCTAGAGGAAATCATGTTTACATCTTGTTTGAAACAAGTATCACTCGAGCACAAGGGTCTTATATGAGGCTGGAGCCCCAATACACTCATCAAAGGCTGCTCAAAAAAAAAAGACTCTTACATTATCATCCATGGAGGGCAGAAGTCATATGCGGAAAATCCCATTCCCACTTTCCACATTCCCATGCAAAGCATATCCTTGGCCCAGGGGCATACTGACCCACACTTCTGAATTACATTCTAGAGGAAATTATTGAATTTGACAGGAGCTTCAAGTGAGAGGAAAGGATTCAACAGTGACTGGCTAGCCCTGTCATAATTATGCCGCAAGCATCTAACGGCTTGGCCCTTCTCCCAAAATTGCCTTCAGTAGCCCATCAGCATCTCAAAAACACATTTGAAACAGGCCCATTTTGGGAGGTCTTCTCCAGGGACCATGTAAATATTTAAATTTGGAGACTAACCTAGGAATGCCTGGAGCTTCTGGAAAACACCATGACCTCTGGAGTCCTTGGTCAAAATGTGATGGTGTGGAAGGTGGACATCAGTAGGTTTTGCTATCTTGAATCTTCATGTCTAGGATGTCTTGTGTTCAGAGACTACTGACTGAAGACTGGGTGGTCAGGCTGAGCTACAGAGAGGGAGACAGCATGGCTCAACCTGATGTGCCAGAAGGATCATGAGTGCAGAGCTACTGGAGAGTATAAGCAGAGGCTGGAAATGGGCTGCCTGCATTGGGCTCTAAGTGCCTGTTGATGGTGGCAGCTGTTAGGTGCCATTTGTCCACCTAACACTGGTGACTTTGGACCCATGTACTTTCCATGTGTGCATCAATGTCCAGAACTCCCCTGTGAGCACGGACACAGCATGGAACACTTGGTCAGGACACCTGCATTCCCCATAATGTGACTAAAAAAATCTGTCTCCAGGAAATACACACATGCCTAAGTCCTGTTATTGCTCCCACCTGGCAAGTGTGTGTGTGTGTGTGTGTGTGTGTGTGTGTGTGTGTATGGTGGATGGTTAAGTGTGTCTGTTTGTAACAATGGTGAAGGATGTCCATCATCTTCCTCTACGGCTTTCAACATTGCTTCCTCGAGACACAGTCTCTCACTGAGTTGGAGTGTCATCATTGTGAGTAGATTGTCTGGGTAGTCGGCTTGGAGGACCCACTGTCTCTTCCACAATGATGGGGTTACAGGCACACTCAGCCATGTCTGGCTCTTGATGTGAGCTCTTGTGACATGGATTAGGTCTTCACGCTTGCAGATGAAGAGCTCTTAACCACTGAGAATTCCTAAGCCTCATTCAAGTTTCTTATTTCATTCTAAACTATCTGAGTGAAGGACAGAGCAGTGAAATATTTTTCTCTACTCAGCACTATCCAAAACTTTACATGAAAACTTCTTTTACCTATTTCTTTTGATATTGTGATAAATGTGGATTTCAGTACCTTAGATTTGTCTGGATAAAGCTTACATTCAACAGAGTTGTGCTGAGCACAACTCTGTCCTCCAGAGTCTGGATGTCAGACCAGGCCCTGCTACTGTGATAACAGCACATTGTCTCCAAATGTTTCTCAATGTCCCCCATGGAGAATGATTCCAGTAAGACACTTTCTTAGAATAGGACCAGAAAAAGGCTGACCACGAAAGGAAGGGAGGATATGGGGCTCAGTGGGTGGAAAATGAATGTAAGCCTTGTGCTTCAGGAATGATCTGGAGAGGGCTGAGGATAGACACACCAGGAGCTTACAAACCCCTCTCTTAAAGACCCCAGGCATCTCAGGAAAGGCCCCACGGTGGGGAACTATAGCATGAGAGCAGGAGATGGTGACCCACTCTATACCCACTGCCCCCAAAAGCCACGCCCACCTCTCAAAATCTTAGGCAGGGTGAGGCGTACCTATGAACATTACCATCTTGACATGTGTGTTGTTGATCTTGCTCACATGGAAGGCAATAGCAAAGCCCTTCCCACCTAAAAACATGATGTAGATGCGGTGCTTTGGCCCTGTGGAGAAAGATAAGTCATGTGACCGAAGGCTGACGGCACCAGAAAAGGAAGAACATGAACGTAAGTACTCACAGATGTAGAAGATATTAGTGTTGTCCTTATCATGATCCAGATACATCTTGAACTCAATACACCCTGTGGGCTGTCTGCAACACAGGACACAAGCATGGCTCTCTCCCTGACTCCAGCACTGTCCTTCCGTTCCCATCTATGAGCCATACAATGAGTGAACCTCAGATCCTCCTTCTGATACATAGAGCAGCTATTCAAGCATCAGCACACGGCTTCCCAAAACCTCTGTGCCACCTCCTCGTGGGCTCCACTCCATGGCAGGTGGCAAACTCAGAAAGAGATGGCATATATCTGAAGACTTGTCCACCTTCCTAGTTCTGGAAAAGTTTCTTGCTGGCTCAGGCCTTTATCCCCAGACGCTAGGTCCTTCCTTGATTCTGTTAATGTGTCTTCAAAGGTATGGCCCAGGAGACAGAGCCTGGGACCTGCCCTCCCTATCCCTGGATCTCATTGCACATGGACTTTACTGAAATCTCGAGGGACCTGAGGTTCTGTGCCTGCACAGAAATAAGCACGGCACCTCTACCGGCTCCATGGAGCAAGCTGCACTGGGAAGGAAAGTTTTGGTCCTCTAGGGAGTGCCATAGAAGAATCACATGTGATGCAGTGGGCCTCCTGTTTGTAGTCGTCCTATGAACATCTCTCCTCTGCTTACATTTCTGTAAGTCACCTGGCACACTGCCCAGACAATACAAGTGGGTTCCATGTCAACATGGAGTGCCTAATTAGGGTTAGGAGCATGTTCATTCGGAGAGCGTGGGAGTTCATGAAGCCTAGGGCAGAGAAGGTTGCCCGAGAGTGGGTACTCACGAGATGTTCACCCTAAACTCCAACTTGCCAATAATGTTCCTGACGAATGTGAAGGGCGGCAGTGGACTGAACTTCTTCTTTGCAGGAATAGGCACGTTTCCTGTCCAGCGAATTATGTACCACTTTCCTAGAAGCTAGAGAGCAAAGTCACCCTTGAGGGGGAAACATGGAAAGGGGGAAACCGAAGAAATGGGTTCCAGGCTGGAGCTGAGTGGGAGGAAATGAAGGAGGGTCTGGGGTAGAGCTGCTGTACGTACCATTTGAAGGGACACGATACATTGAAGGCTCAAGCAGAGTTCTGGTCATGGTTAGCCCCTGTCTGTCGTGAGGAGGCAGATCCAGGCAGAACAGAACAGGGACACTGAGTGGGAGGTCATTCCTAGGATAGGTTGGTTCCAGCATTCCCGCACAGGTTCCACATCAACAGCAGAGAATGGTCACCAAGGTCATCAGGCTAAGAGCATGATCATGATCCGGACAATCCCTTTACTCTGAGACTGAGAGGGAAAAGGAGTTGGGATAACTGTAGGGAGGTTGCTCATCCAGAATGAGCTAGTGTCGTCAGAGGGAGGCAGGGTACCCAGACACCAGCTTCATCCATGCAGTGTGATTGCCTTCAGGACAACTGAGTTATCAGGAGGAGGCTGTGAAACATCAGGGAAACCAAAATGGGCATTTTTATCCATCAGAGCCAATGATTGGGAGGAAGGCTGACCATCTCCAGTGTTTCTTTTCTTCCCAAAACACATCATCAATTCAAACATTAAAATATCTTAGGAAGTCCCTCCCCCAGACATCAACATACCCAGCAGTGCTCAGCCCTCTACAAACAGCAGCTTTGTATTGTGCACATCACCCTGCATGAGGCTTTCATTGAGAAACACAAATTCTGAACAGTTATTTCTGTGAAATTAATAGGTTATTGGGAGACCACAGGCTGACAGAGGAGGCAGTGGGTCTCTGTGGCATAGGATGAGACAGAAGTGTCCTTAAACCGTCACTTGGCATCTGGGTGCCCTCAATGTCAGATATATCAAGAAAAGCCATGCTGGAGGACAGACAGAACGCAGAACATCCCGGTGACATCTGCAGCTCTCACCAGCAGCCCTGAGATTCTCACTTAGTCCATGGGAACCCAGTTCACACATCCAGTCTGCCAAGCACCCTCACCTCATCAACAGTGGGAGCGTATTGTAGATTCCTGTAGGATAATTGCTCCACAGAGGGCAGGGTCAGAACCACAGTCAGCAGGAGCAGCTGCACGGTCACCATGGTGCCCCTGTGCTCCTGACCTCCCTGCAGCATGTATATATGCACTGTGTGACATTCCATCTGCACAAAGACCCCGCCCATGCTAATAGGCTGGTTTCACTGTTTTGTTTGTACCCCATGGATACATGGTGTTAATTTCTGTAATCAGCCGCCTGTGTGTTCTTTCGCTTATTCTCAGGAAGCCTTGTCAGGAGAGAGAATGTTATCAGAGTGGGAAGTGACACCTGAGAGCCCAGAGCAGGAGGATAACAAGAGTTCCAGAAGTACCACCCTCTCCACGCTTGGCTGTGTTCTCAATAAAGAGGCCACAACACTTTTTAATCCCTCTTGGAACCTCCAGTTTCAAGAGCAGCTGCCAGTCTGTCTCTACACAGGAGAGGTGGGCACAGGAGTGTGTTCTCCAGCCATGATCCATGATAACTTAGCTATGGCATCACACTTCAGTTCGCTGGCCGCTGTGTCCTGTATGCTCATGTGAGTACTGCACACCTCCCCGACTCTCCGCACCCTCACAGCTAATCTCTGCCAAGCTAGCATCTCATCCCTAGAACGCACCTATATCCCAACTCACCTTTTCATAGTACAGGCGTCTTCCCTCTTTCTAGGCTCCAAGAGTGGTTGAGATTGAGACCTTTGACAGAAGTCCCCTGAGGGCCCCTACTTCTCACTTCTCTTCAATTCTCTGCCTCACCACAGTGCAAACACATTTTCCTGCTTCTGTGTATATATGTGCCAGTGTGTATGAAATGTGCTTGTGTGCCTGGGTAACTGTGGAGACTGCACATGAGTATTTGTCTTTATGTGTTAATGTGTGTGCAAATGACTCTGCGTGTTGGTAGCTTTGCCTGCTTGTGTGAATTGTGCCTTGTTCAGTTGTATCAGTGTATGTATGTTTTGAATATGTAGCTACATGCATGATTGTGTGTTTTTCTCTGTGACTAGTGTCATTGTGCACATGTAGGCATGCCATTGTGTATATGACTTGTGTCTGTCATTTTCTGTTTGTGTATATGTGTCTGTGTGCATTCCTATCAGTGGGTCTATGTGTTTGTGTGTATGTGTGTTTATATATGTTTTTGTGTTAGTTTCCTGGATGTTATGTTTGGGATATGAAATGGTATACACAGGATGTGGGTTTTGACTACATGGTCACTTGTGGAGTCTTTTTTGGGAAATGTGGAACCTTTGGCACTGTGGCCCCACTAGAAGACATGGACTTCAGTGGAATCCTCTTCCGGGTCTGCCTTGATCCACCAAATGAAAACAAGATCTAAGCCACATTGCTACAAGTACCCAGCATTAAGAGGAAATAAAATAAAAATTGACATTTTTGAAAAGTGATTCAAAATGTCAACTATTAGCAAAACTAAGTAAAAGAAAAACTAAGATTAAAAATGATAGATTTAAGAGAAGACATGTGGATAACCCACAAAATTCAGAGGACCTTGAGGATAGGCTTTAAAACTTATTTGCAAACGAATTGGAAAGTATAAAAGAAATGACTATTATTCTGCACTATGATCCACAAAAATTAGAAAGGAGAACATGGACCACTTAAGGAGTTCTACAGTAAGTAGTGAGATTAAACAGCAACAGAATATCTTCTAACTGAAGCAATCCTGGGACAAATGTGTCCACTGCTGAATTCCTCCTAGGATGAACACAACAACTTGAATCCCTTCCGGAGAGCATAGGGGGGTGGTATGATACCGAACTCTTTGGTGAAGCTGGTATTTCATTGATATACACAAGCAAGAAAATTATAGGATAATTTTCCTGGTCAACATGGGGGCAAAAACTGTCAGTTATATTTAGAGAAACCATTTAACAACATATCAAAATATTTTACTACCTTCCATCTGGTTTGATATATAAATTAATAAGTGAGATATATTACACTGATGTATTTGGAGACAGAAATGATTCAGTCATCTGAGATAGAGAGAAGCCCTTTGAGAAAGTATAACCATCCTTCAAGATCATAGTTCTGAAAGAACTATTCATGGGAGGAGCCAATTCTTACAGCTTTGTATCATCCTAAGTAGAGACAAATCAAAGCAATGTCACTGAAGTCAGCAGGGGCAGGGCTGTCCTCTCTTCTGTCCTCCTGAATGTAGTCCTTAAAGTGCTAGCTAGAGCAATAAGACAAGAGCAAGAAATAAAAAGGATACAAATAGGAAAGGAAGAAGTCAGAATATCATTATTTACTGTTGATATGATCCTTTACTAAGGGGCTTCAGATATTCCACAAGGAAACTCTGAGAACTAGTAAACATTTTAACAAATGCATCAGGTTATAAATCAATGAATAAGAGTCAGCAGCTTTTTCACATACCAAGGGGGGTCATATGGAGAGAGAAGTCAAGGAAAATACTGCAGTTAACATTGGTTTCTAAATGATAAATAAAATACCTTGGAAAAACCCAGATAATGTCTGTATTATCAAAACAATCTTCAGATTCCATGGAATAACCATCAAAATTACAACATCTTTGCTCACAGAAATGGTAATGTGTTCTAAACCATAAATAATAAAATTCCAAACAATCTAATCAACAAATGGGCTGACTAAATGACCAGACAATTCTCAAGAATAGAAGTAATTATGGCAAATAACCACAGTTTAATGTGGCCCTGTGAGCACAGTGTTTCTTTGATTTTAACTGCAGGTGATATGCCTGTCAAATGCCATCTAAAAGCTTCTGTTAATGCCCATAGATCACTGCTGCTGTCAGCGTCACTCGAGTAAGAAAATTTTTGTGCTGTGGGTGGTGGTTGCTGCAACTCATAACTAATCAAACTACTAAGAGCAAGAGTGTTAATGTGGGATAGTGGCCAGTGCTCATTGAGAAATGAAAGAAAATCAGTCATCTGTCTCATGGTTCAGAGGATGGTACAGAAGAGGGGCTAGAGAAAATGGAAGAGCCCGAGAAAGGGGTGGAGTTCAATGTTTATCGCCATGTGGCAGTGGCTTACCGGGTAAAATTCAGCACGTCTGCCTCTGGTGGCTCCATGGCCTTCCTCTGATTCTACTTTTTTCCTCCCAGAATTCAGTTCTGTCTTCCCTGCCTACCTAAGTTCTGCCCCTATCAGGCCAAGGCAGTTTATTTATTCATTAACAAATGAAAGCAACACACAAACAGAAGGACCTACTATACCACAGAAGCAGATATTGTGGTTCAACCCTGCTCCCCCCCACACCCCAAAAAAAAAAAAGACTAGAAAAGCAAAGCAGCCAAGCCACTACAGAAGTCTTACCTCTACCAAGGCTGGGTCACTGCAGATTAAGCAGACTAAACAGACTAAGCAGCCTAAGTAGACCAAGCAGACTGAGCCTCCCTCTCCTCCTATTTTATATCCTCTCTACTGCTGGAATTAAAGGCATGACTCCTTAGTCCTGGGGTTAATGGTGTGAGCAACCACCACCTGGATTTGTCTCTGCATTGATCTTGTGTAGCCCAGGGTGGCCTTGAACTCAGAGAGATCCAGTTCCTCTGCCTCCCAAATCCTGGGATTAAAGGTGTGTGCCACCACTGCCTGTCCTCTAGTGGTTTACTTTTGCTCTTTTGATATTCAGGCAAACTTTATTTATTAAAACATAAATAAAATATCACTATATTTCCCTCCACACTTATTCCCAGTCTACCCATAAAATCTTTTCTATTTTCCCTTCCCAGGGAGATCCAAGTGCTGTGGGAACTCCTTCAGCCAATAGCCTTTAAGATACCAGCTCACTTGGGTGTGGTCTCTTGTACTACAAATGTAGATGCAAAGCTTGTGCTCTCTCTCTCTCTCTCTCTCTCTCTCTCTCTCTCTCTCTCTCTCTCTCTCTCTCTCAGCTGCTGGGTTCAGTTCCTGTTCCCTGTGATCTGTGAGTCTACCCCTAAATCAAGAACCCTTTATTATACTCAATTCTGAGCTAGTGTGGGATGACTTTATAGCGTCCATCTACATCTGGCACCCATGTGAATTGTGAATCCTGATTCCATACATACCGGGCCTGGCCCAAAAGGTTCATGGTCCAAAGGTCCACAGGCCAAAAGGTCTCCCATCGTTACCTGCCTGGCTTGATTTCACCCACTAAGCATTTTTTTTTTTTTTTTGCCAAAACCCCACCACAGTAAAGCTACCATGTGGTGACTTGGCAATTTCCCTGTCTCACACATGTTCCTCACCCCCACCACTTTCCCTGCCATGTAGCAACTTGTGCAGCTTCTGGTTTGTGTTCACTGCTTGCAAGCTCTGGGTTCCTTCTTATTCTGGCCACCAAAAAGCTCCCTCAGTGTACAGAATCAATTTAATTGCTCTTATTGTGTCAAGCAAAGCACATTTGTCAGTATTTAAGCAGGCTCCAACATGGACCCAAATGAGACTGTTCACACTAAGGCTGCTTGCATCTCTCTACCATGAGACTGCAACCATGACACCTGCTGGCCAATAAAGATATTACAACTACAACAATTTACTGAAATCTCATAATGAAGGTAAGCTTATTTGAGTAATAAATAAATCAATAAATTTTAAAGTTATATGATGGCAGATAGTGTCACCATCCAGAAATGTAATAACCATTTTTCTTATACAATGGATCAATGGATGGTATTCTGCAAGGCTTATGTGGTTTTTCTGATACATCCCTTTATTTGATATTGGGATTTAGCTTTGTTTTTCATATTATATCCTTAAGGAAATGGTTTGATAACAGAGCCAAGAATGAGGCACTTTTAGAAATGATACAGTCTTTACAGACTAATAATGAACAGCTATCTGACAGGATTAATACCATAAAAAATCAAAAGTTAGTGGAAAAATTAATACCATTGAAAAGGATAACATTAATTTGACAGACAAAATTCAATCCCATGTCAGAGTGCTGAGAAATTATCTGAAAAATATATACTATTAAATTTGACAATCAAAATCTGTTAAAAAGTTATGATAAGTTAGCTTACACAGTATATCTCCAAGAGGTCAATCTGCGTGCCATCCAAATATTATTCAAGGATGAGAAATTATCCTTAATGGAAAAATTTCATACATTGGAATCATATGTGCAAAATGAGAACCAGAGGTTATGTGAATCAATGAAATCACTAGAAATATTTAGAGATCAAGAGATTCCGGCTTTACAAAAGACAGTGGTAAAAGATTTGAAACAATTGAGAAAATTATTGGAACTGATGAGCAGAGAAAGAAGGTACAAGGACAGGAATTATCATCATCAGTACCTGTCAGAGTCAGAGGCAACTTACCAATGGTTTTAGCTACTTACCCCTATCACCTCTGACAAATCATCAAATACTACATGCCCAAAGGGTCCGATGAATGTAGATGGGAACCTATAGGTATGAATGATCTAAAAGAAATTAAGCAAGCAATAGTATATTATGGCTTGTATTCACCATTTTTAGGAAGATGGTAGAGACATGGGCTTCCAGCAATAAGGCTACCCCACACAATTGGCTTCAATTAGTTTTAGGGGTTCTGGAAGACAGTCCACAACTACTTTGGAAATGTTACTAGCTAGAAGAGGTAAACATTTTAGAACAACAGGGAAGAGAAAAAGAACTTGAGGCTTTCCAAGATCAAATTCTTGGTGAGGGCACTTATGCTGATCCACAGGATCAAGTTCTTTATGATGAACACATCTTGTCCCTATGCCACACAGCAGCCTTAAATGCTTGAGGCAGGATTCAAGAATAGGAAAAAAGAAATGAATCATAAACTAGAGTTAAACAAGGCCAAAGAGAATGCTTTAGTGACTTTTTTTTTACAAGATTAACTAAGGCTGTACAAGTAGAAGTAACAGACCCAGAAGCTAGATAAGTACTTATCAAATATTTGGCTTTTGAAAATGTCAACTTAGAATGCAAAAAGATAGTTGGGTCTTTAAAGGTTAGGTCATCACAAATGGATGAATGGATTTTGCATACAATGAACATTGAGACATTTGATTATAACACTGAGGCTTGGGTAGGAGAAGCATTTTCCAAAGATATGAGGAGACATCAAAATGTCAAATGTTTTAAATGCAGTAGAATAGGACATCTGAGAAGGGATTGTAGACTAGGAATTCCTAGAAATAAGGTCTTTTCTGGGAATGACAAAAGTAGAAGGTCTCACTCTTCTGGATTATGTAGAAGATGTGGCAAAGGCTGACATTGGACCAATGAATGTAGATCAGCAAAAGACAAACAAGGCAACCTGATATCACTGGGAAACTTCTTGGGGGGCCTCTCACAGACCTACAGGTCAAACGTGGTCCAGTCATTCTCAGTCACTGTGGAGAACATGTATCACCAGAAAATTAAAAAATCCAGTGACTGCTGTAAAAACCATACTGTTCTGGATGATGGAATAAACATAGAGGATGAATCAAAAATTCCAATAGAAAATAGGAAACATATATTTTGGCAGACTTTTATAAATGATCAATGGCCAAAGCTAAGAGTGCATTAAATAACATTGTAATTAAGGGATTATTGGACATGGGTGTGATGTGACTATCATTACTCCAGAATCTTGGCATCCAAATTGGCCTCTTCAAGAGACAGATATTCAATTCCTAGGAAATGAAACCCTATCTCAAATGAAACAAAGCATGAGATGGGTTGAATGCATAGAGACAGAAGGACAGAGAGGAAGGCTGAGGCCGTATATGGCATATATCACAATGAATTTTTGGGGTCATGACCTGTTGCATTAGTGGAATACCCAGATTAACATTCCTGCAGTCCAAACCTCATGTTTCTGGGAAGGATATTGTAAGGTACTGTAAAAAAAAAAAAAGGGCACCAGCCATTCAGGCTGTACAAGAACACAAGCAAACCTTCAGATGTACCAATGGTCCTACCTTTAAAATGGTTAACTGTGTCCCAGTGGACTGAACTCTACCAAGCTTTGAAACTATGCTCGTGACACCTGCTAAGTTAAAGTGATAAAAGATACCATCAGGAGGTAGAAGGAAAGGAACATCCTGGAAACCCTAAAAGTATAAGAGGTAGGACAAGAAGTTAATGTCTATTGATGGTAGGTACTCTTAGCAGTCAATATAACAGCTGGTGGTTTTCAGGTCTGGGTAGACATTAAGGAGATGGTAGGGCAAATGAGAGAGTTTTCTTAGCTCATGTTTCCCCCATGTTTTAAGCCTCAGAATCTAAGGCATCTTTTTAATTTTATTTATTAATTGGTTATTTAATTAGTTTTACATCCTGACCACAGCCTCCTGTAGACAAAGACTGTTCATTCATTTCCTGGCCACCCAGGCCCGAATAATAACAACACAGAAACTATACTTATTAAAACACTGTTTGGTCAATAGCTTAGGCATATTTCTAGCTAATGCTTATATCTTAAATTAACCAATTTCTATTAATCTGCAAATCACCATGAGGTTGTGGCCTACCAGTAAGTTTCTGACTGGTGGCTGGTGTCTTTCTCCTTTGGCAGCTGCATGGAATCTCTCTGACTCTGACTACTCTCTCTATATATTTATTCCAGCCTGGCTATATTCTGCCCTGTCATAGGCCAAAGCAGCTTTATTCATTAACCAATAAAAGAACCACATATACAGAAGGGCATACCACATTATAGTCCCTTTTCTGTCTAGTTAAAAAGAAAGCTTTTAACTTTAACATAGTAAAATTACATATAAAAAATAGGAATCAATTAAGAATTGCAGTTTTGGGGGCTGGAAAGATGGCTCAGTGGTTAAGAGCATTGCCTGACCTTTCAAAGGTCCTGAGTTCAATTCCCAGCAACCACATGGTGGCTCACAACCATCTGTAATGAGGTCTGGTACCCTCTTCTGGCCTTCAGGCATACACACAGACAGAATATTGTGTACATAATAAATAAATAAATATTTTTTAAAAAGCCAGGTGGTGGTGGCACATGCCTTTAATCCCAGCACTCGGGAGGCAGAGGCAGGTGGATCTCTGTGAGTTTGAGCCCAGCCTGGTCTACAAGAGCTAGTTCCAGGACAGGCTCCAAAGCCACAGAGAAACCCTGTCTCAAAAAAAAGAATTGCAGTTACAATATTTCATAGTGAGTCTAAAGTTTCATATCTAATTTATCTTTTATCAGAACTAAGGAAAATTATAATTTTAACTGTTTTTCTTCAACTCCATCAAAGACCCCAGAAGGATATAATATTATCTAAGCAAATAGGAAGTGCACTGTAAACAACTTCCAAAACTCTAGAATTGACAGAGGCATCTTGCTGCCTGGACAGTCACCCAAAGTTCTTCTATAATGTTGAGGCATCCTTTTCAGCCTACAGGTCCATAGTATCCAGCAGACTTTTCCATGAAGCAGGAAATTTAAAGATCTGTTCTGTTTGTATTGGCAGTTTGTCAATCACTTTCTTCTATGTCCTTCAGAATGTCTGGCAGACTCTTTCATGAAGCAGAAACCCTGAAGGACTGCTTCACCTTTAAGCAAGTTCAGCTGTCATTTTTTCTGTGGGTCCTGCATGTTCAGTTCATACTGAAGACCATCAAGCAGTCCAGGCAAGGGCAGTTTCTTGTCCAAATGGCTAACCAAAACCAACTCCATAAGGAGCCTCTTTGATGCCCATCTTGAAGTAAATTGGTGCTGCCAGGAGCAGATGAGTCTCATTGTCAGAAAAGTTCTAAGTTCTTAAAACATTTTAATGCCATATTCTTTAGTATAGAGAGCTGCGTGCAGCCGCGCCTTAAAGATGGCGCCGGCTTCTGCCCTCCACCTTTCCGATGGTGAGTGCTCTCTGTGATAAACAACTCCATATTTGGCTAAGGCTAAAGATCTGGCTTGCTTCCGCGTACCTGGACCTATCTGCAGTGCCCACGTGGCGTGCCGAGGTTGGCTACCCAGAGGCTACTTAGGCTGCAGGTGGGCTTCTGCCAGAAGAGAGTGAGAAGAGAGGATAAACTGCAGAAAGAAGAGTTCAGTGTTGCGTCTTCCTTGCTGGTCGAGGTGGTCATGACACTTTAGATCTTTGAAAGGTTTGAAGAATACCTATCCATCTGAAATGTCTCTGTACATCTAGAAAACCTAACTAACATGACTACATTATAGATGACTATCTATTAATCTATAATTTGTAATCATATATTACATTTTAAAATGAGTTGAACTGGTGTAGGAGGTCCTTCTGCCTATGTGTTCCTTTCATTGGTTTAATAAAGAAACTGACTTGGACTTTTGATAGGGCAGAACTTAGATAGGTAGAGTAGACCGAACTGGATGCTGGGAAGAAGGGCAGTGTGGCAGACGCCATGAATCTCCTGCCTGAGATGGACATAGGTTAGAATCTTGCTGGTAAGTCACAATCATGTGATGATACACAGATTTAATAGAAATGGGTTAATCAAGATGTGAGAATTAGCCAATAAGAGGCTAGAGCAAATGGGCCAGGCAGTGTTTAAATGAATGCAGTTTCTGTGTGATTATTTTGGGTGTAAGTTAGCGGGGCAGCTGGGATGACAAGCAGCCCATGCTCCCTATAACAAGCAGCCCATGCTCCCTGTAACACTGCACAAACATAATACCTTAAATAAGAACAGAAATACATATACACAGTGTAACAAAATCAACCTTAAATTTGTATCAATAAACCAAGATCCATACCAATGCAAAGTATTCATCTTTATATCATATCCCCTTTTAAATAAAAACAAACATTTTTAAACAACCATTTTGGGAATTTGGGCACTGCTTTCTCCAAACTATTTCCTGCTGTTTATTGGGGGAAGTATTTTTACTCTTCACAGAGACCTTTTTGGTTGTCTTGTTCCATCAAACCACATTAGCCTGGAAAGAATCCACAGGTTCTCATCCTCTGTGGAAACAAAAGCAGAATCTCTTTTCCAAAGCAACATATCCTTAGACCCAATTTTTGAAGTCAAAGTACCTTTAAAATATGTATATGTTGGTTTATCTTAGGAGCCCATACAATGAAATGTCTCTCTGTACTTAGCTCATTCACAGTCAAAAAATTCAAAGTAAAGCAAATAATATACATAATCCAGACTCTCTGTGTATATTCCATCTTTACATGACTTATATTTCTTTACCCTTCTAATCTATGACTGTCTGTACTGTGTCTCTTTAAAGACTGTTTTATTTTTTAAAATTATTTATTTTTTATATTCTTTTTGTCTATACTCTTTTTCTTCCTTCTCTCTCAAGCCTATGTATATTTTTAAATATACTGTGACCCATTTAGAGGATTATTTTTACCTGAATCTGTCTTTATTACATATCTATAATCATTTTTTGACTAGCCATGCTGGTTAGAATGGTAAGCATCTTGGTTGCAGCAGCCCTGGATGCTGGCTCTGCCTCTCTCAGCCTTTTAATATGGTGGAGATACCTTTACCACGATCTCTGGGACTGCCAGGTGGGAGCCGTCCTCACCACCACCTCAACTCTGAGAAGCAGATGGATCATGTTGTAACCAAGTAACTTGCAGCACACTGCCCATAAACACCATTCAAGTACTTGGCCTCCTGAAAGACTCAGAGCTGTTCATGCAACTAGCACAACCCAGGAAGCCTTCTTAAAGGAGCCACATAGTTTTTGCTATTACCACTCAATCAGGAAGCCTTCTCTTAAAGGAATCATGCCTCTGCTTGCTTCTAAACAACAGAGTCCAACTGAGAAAATGCTGCTACCATGAAGCCATGCTTAATTTAGTTTTTTTTGTGACTAGAATTCCTTTCCAAGCTCTCTCAGGTTTTCTGTGGATGTAGCTGGCCCATGTTGATGTGCCATTTTGTAGATGGAGACTGCTCGATCGTTTCCCGGCTTCCCAGACCTGAATAATAACACAGAAACTATATTAATTACAACACTGTTTTGCCAGTAGCTTAGGCATATTTCTAGATAACTCTTCCATCTTAAATTAACCCATTTCTATTAATCTATGTATTGGAATAAGGTTGTGATTTCCTAGTAAAGGTCTGGCATCTGTCTCCAATAGCTACATGGTGTTTCTCTGTCTCTGCCTCCCTATATCTATTCCAGCCTAGTTTTAGTCTGCCCTGCCATAGGCCAAAGCAGCTCTGTTCATTAACCAATAAAATCAACACATATATAGAAGGACATCCCACATTAGCCTCCCCTCCCTTCCATTTTAGTCCTCAACCTATGCACTACCCATTTCAATCCACCTCTATATTCACTCAGAAAGAGTAAGCCTCTCATAAGCTTCAGAAAAGCATGGCACATCAAGCTGTTGTAAATCCAAGTACCTCTATGTCCCAAAGCAATCTGGGGAGGAAAGGGTTTATTTCAGTTTACAGTGTATAGTTCATCATCCACGGAAGTCAAGGTGTTCAAAGACCGTTTAGGAGTGCTTCTTATTGGATTGCTCCTTATAGCTTCCTCAGCCTTCTTTCTCAAAGCACCAAAGACCACCAGTTCAGTGGTGTTATCCACAGTGAGCTGGATAGTTAAACAACAATCATTAATTAAGAATATATACCACAGGCTTATCCACAAGTCAAACTTGAAGAGAATTTTCTCAATTAAAGTTCCCTCTTTCTAAATAACTCTAGCTTGTATCAACTAGACACAAAATTGGCTGGGATAAGATTCATCTAAAACTCATGGGGAGTAGGCTGATATGAACATCAATAATGCCTACAAGATCACTTGCATTGTGTGTTATAGAGATTTTTTCCCCCTAAACACAATTATTTTTATCACTTTAGATGCACTTGCTTAATGTGTAGAAGTCTTATTCCTATATTTATTTATTTATATGTCCCAGCATGGTTGCCCAGTACATGAGGAGGTCAAAAGAAGGCATCAGATCCCCTTGGAACTAGAGTTATAGTCAGTTGTGAGCTGCCGTCTGTGTACCATGAAGGGGACTCAAGTCCTCTACAAGAGCTATATGTGCTCTTAGCAGATGAGCTATGTTTCCAGCCCCTCACTAATGATTTTAGTAGTTCTATTCCTGTAATTCTGGACACTCAGCTGTAGAATGAATTCAGTTTAAGCATCAGTGCATCAGTACACGAGATGGACTGCAGTTGAAGCACAAGATGACTGACGCTCTTGGTCC
This sequence comes from Ondatra zibethicus, assembly GCA_004026605.1. NCBI lineage: Eukaryota > Metazoa > Chordata > Mammalia > Rodentia > Cricetidae > Ondatra > Ondatra zibethicus. Next base: position 34,641 of record PVIU01018812.1, read on the forward strand.
CCTTGCTGTTGATGAAGATGGTGCCTTTCTCAGTGACCATAGCTCCTGTTGGCATTCAGGCATTTACATCAGCCCGCCCTCGGGGACCTAACAGGACATGTCATCAGCATCAGCTACGGTGTGACACAGTGACTACTGTAGCCACTGAATAGAGCCCTCTCCCTATGCACATGTGCTATATCCCCTTTCAAAAAGTAATCCCTTCTCACCCCTCTCCATTTCATTCTTGTTCTGAGGCTGCCTCTGCATCCCCCCAAAAAACCTCCTATGTGAGCTCTGTTGCATCATGTGGCTTTGTGGTGCCCTTTGGCTCCAACCTGCCAAGGTTATCTTCTGTTGTTAAACTGTTATGTTCATGCTGTGACCCTAGAAGATTCTCCTGGTGGCTCCTCCTGTGCACTAGCTATTTGAGGACCTTGTACTCAGCCCACCTGAAACGGGCCCACTTTCCAACTAACTAATCTCTGGGCACTTCCCCCAATACCAGCAATGATTGGTAAGTCTCTCTTCTCCCGGCCATTGTAAGTGCTTCTCTGGATCTGTGAGAGTGACTGTTGAGTGTCCGGCACCCCTCTGGTATTCTTGGAGGTGAAGGGACCCTCAGCCACTGTCTTTTAAGGTACTGTTGACCCTCTTCACCGACACCCACCTCTGGCAATTTCCCGTGAATGAGGCTTAATCTCTTGAGGATGGTCTTTTGCCCTTTGGCCTCATTCACAAGCCTTGGTACCAGCTGACCACATCTCACTTGGGGTCTTAGTCCTTTGTCCCTGCTCAGTGCATGTTAACTCACTGGACATCTTGCTCCCACTTAATCTGATCATTCCTGGATTCCTGGGACACAGGACATTCAGGCTTTGGATTTTCTTCCTCTGCTTTACTCATGGGAACTGCATCCTTGGCCGTACCTCCAAGCTCCCCGCTGGGATGTGTAGAGAACCTGAAACCTCTACAACTAGCACCTCACTTAAGGGCTTCTAAAATTATCTGCCTTTGCAGTCGAATCTGGTTCTAATACCCCTTAGATGATAAATCCAATTGACTGTCTACAAATTAGATCCTAATATTATATGGACCTTTACAACTTCCGCCAGCAACTGGGTAGATGGAAGGAGGTCTCCTATCTCCAAGCTTTCTTTTATCTTCGCTCCTAGCCTTCCTCTGCTTTTCCTGTTCTCCCACTAAGTTCCTGCTAGCTATGAACTCTAAACCAGAGGGACACTTCACTACTCTTGACCCTGCAACTGAGCCTTCAGCTTAAAGGCCTTGACACATGATTCCTTCTCCTCATTGAGCTCCTCCAGTCTCCTCTTCTTCCTCGCCAGCAGCAGGCCACTCTGGCCATCCCATTCTGGAACCCACTTTCACTTCATCAGCAGCCTTCAGTTCCCCTGCTGCTCATCCTCACTCATCTGTGAAACACTCCCCATCTCTCTCTACCCAGCTTAACCCAGCCACAGTTCTCCCTTTGTGGAAGGTTGCCAGGATGAATGGCCTGATTAAGGTACATGTCCACTTTACATCAAGTGAACTCTCTCAAACAGAAAAAAACCTGGGGTCTTATAGGTCTAATTCTGTTTCTTTCACTAAAGAATTCCAATATCTCACCTCATCCTATAGTCTCACTATCCAGAATATGTATATGATTCTAACTAGCAACCTGTTTTCCTGAGGAACAGAGGTGAATTTGGGAGCAGGATAGAGCACATGGAAATGAAATCCACCAAACTAATGCAACACACCCAGCTGGTACTAAGGTGGTCCCCAACTAGGATCTCCAATAATACCCTAGGTGGCATTCTAGCTAGAGATCAGTTTGTAAATTGCTTCATGACTGGACTCTGTAAGGTTGTCCTTAAACCAGTAAACTATGAAAAACTCCAAGAGATCATCCAGGACAAACAGAAAAAAACATCTCAGTTTCTAGAACACCTCACAAAGTCCCTCTTTTTTTCTTTTTATTGATTTTATTGAGCTATACATTTTTCTCTGCTCCCCTCCCTGACTCGCCCCTCCCCTTCAACCCTCTCCCAAGCTCCCCATGCTCCCAATTTACTTAGGAGATCTTGTCTTTTTCTACTTCCCATGTAGATTATATCTATGTATGTCTCTCTTAGTGTCCTCATTGTTGTCTAGTTTCACTGGAATTGTGATTTGTAGGCTGGTTTTCTTTGCTTTATGTCTAAAAACCACTTATGAGTGAGTACATGTGATAATTGTCTTTCTGGATCTGGGATACCTCACTCAATATGATGTTTTCTAGCTCTATCCTTTTGCCTGAAAAATTTAAGATGTCATTATTTTTTTCTGTTGTGTAATACTCCATTGTGTAAATTACTACATTTTCCTTATCCATTCTTCAGTCGAGGGGCATTTAGGTTGTTTCCAGGTTCTGGCTATGACAAACAATGCTTCTATGAACATAGTTGAGCACGTGTCCTTGTGGCACGATCGAACATCTTTTGGATATATACCTAAAAGTGCTATTACTGGGTTTTCCAGTTTTGTGGAGTACAGGATTTTGAAATATGACCTTATGATTCACTGTATTTCCTCCATGTCTGTTGTTATATCCCCCTTTTCATTTCTGATTTTTTAAAATTTGGATATGCTCTCTCTGCCTTTTGGTTAGTTTGAAAAAAGGTTTGTCTACTTTGTTGATCTTCTCAAAGAACCAACTCTTTGTCTCATTGATTCTTTGTATTTTTTTCTTTGTTTCTATTTTGTTGATTTCAGCACAAGGTAATGCAGAGATTGATCAATTATTGATTGGAAATGTGCTGCGGGCCTCTGAATTCCATAAAAAACACCACGTCAATAGCAAGGGTTTGAAGAAGGAATTTTCTATTATGTGGCAACAAGCTAAGGAGATTATAAAGAGATGCCCTACTTGCTCTTTATATAATCAAACACCACTACCTGCAGGGACTAACACAAAGGGTACTCAAAGGAATGAAATTTGGCAGATGGATGTGTTCCACTTTGCAGAATTTGGCAAGTTAAAATATGTACACCACACCATTGACACTTATTCAGGCTTTCAATGGGCAATGGCTTTAAGCTCAGAAAAGGCTGATTCAGTAATCACTCATTTATTAGAAGTCATGGCCATAATGGGTATACCTGCACAAATAAAGACAGATAATGGTCCAGCCTATGTCTCTAGGAAAATGAAACGGTTTTTTGCTTATTATAATATTAAGCACATTACAGGTATACCTTACAACCCTACAGGTCAAGCAGTTATTGAAAGATCAAATCGAACTATAAAGGATATGTTAAACAAGCAGAAAGGGGTGGAAAATGCCCCCAGAAATAGATTACATAATGCTTTATTAACCTTAAATTTTCTTAATGCTAATGAGAAAGGGACAACGGCAGCAGAAAGACATTGGATAATGGAAAAGTCTGCTGAATTAAA
>PVIU01018813.1:0-38060 GCA_004026605.1 Ondatra zibethicus
CCTCTCTGCTCGGCTCCGTGGGACAAAGGAGGCCCCCTAGCAGGGGACTCGCCCTTCCCCCAAGGCCTCAGCCCGGGTGGGCCGAGCTCAGGTGCAGCCGGGACAGGGTCCAGATGAATCAGTGGAAGCTGGTTGGGCGAGGTTCCCGGTCCCAAAAGCAGGCCTACTGAGGGTTGCCCGCTCCTCTCTGCTCGGCTCCGTGGGACAAAAGCTTAAGTGGGTTTTGTTAGCAGTGTTTCTACTAGCTGCTTAATGGCGACATAGATTCGCTGTGTCCCTGGAGCCCGGGTAGTGAGCATGGCTCACAGAACTGGTGGGAAACATACCTCTGCCATGTTGGACTGGGCAGAGCTAAAAGGCAAAGCAGCCTTAGTCCTAGCCATGCTGCTTAGATTTGAGGAAGCATTCCTGGTCCGAAAATGATTACAGATATACAATACAGAGAGATTCAGACAAAAATAAATCTCTGAATGAGTCACAGTGTGTTTAAAAATTGACAACAGGCTTGGGAGAGAGAGGAAAAAGAATATATACAATTATAAAAAAATTAAAATGTTTAAAAAAAATAAAATATAGTCTTTAAAGAGACAGTAAAAGTAATATAAAAGAGTAGAGACAGTATAGAGTAAAGGAATAAAGAAAAATAAGCTACATAAAGATGGAAAATATACAGAGAGTCTGGATTATGCATATTATTGAGTTTTCTTTTAATTTATTGGCTGTAGAGAGACATTTGATTCCGGGGCTGCTAAGTTAAATCAACATAAAGGTACTTTGTCTTCATAATTTGGGTCTAAGGATATGCTGCTTTGGAAAAGAGGTTCTGCTTTTGTTTCCACACAAGATGAAAACCTGTGGATTCCTTCCAGGTTAATGTGGTTTGATGGAACAAGACCCCCTCAGATATCTCCATGAACCCTAAAAGTACTTCACCCAAAACCAGCAGGAAGCAGTTTGGAGAAAACTATGCACAAATCCCAAAATGATTATTTATAAATGTTTATTTTTACGCTAAAAGGGCTGCTTATAAATGTTTAATGGTCACAGTCAATTTATAAAAAAAATAAGGGGGATATGAAATAGAGATGGATACTTTGCATTGCTGTTGATCTTGGTCTATTGATACAAATTTAAAGTCAATTTTGTCATATGTATTTCTGTTCTTTTTTAAGGTATTATGTTTAGATAGCTCATTTAAAGATGTGATGCATAATTAAAAATTGCAGATTACTAGATAGTCATTTATAATATTCAAACTTGTAGTCATGTTAGTTAGGTTTTCTAGTTATATAGAGATATATTTCAGTTAGGTAGATAATCTTCAACACTTCAAAGACCTACAGAATATGGAATTTAAAATGTTTTAAGAACTTAGACTTTTCTCAACAGTGAGACATGTCTGCTTCTGGCAGCACCAATTACTTCAGAAAGGTAGTATTCAATGGGCATTGAAGAAACCCATTATGGAATTTGCCTTCAGTGTGGCAAGGCTAGCCATTTGGGTAAGAATCTGTTTCTTCCTGGACTGCTTGGTGGTATTCTGTGTGAACTGGACATGCAGAACCCAAGACAAGTGACTAATGAACATTCCTAAAGACAACATGGTCATTCAGGGTTCCTGCTTCATAGAAGAAACTGCCAGACATTCTACAAGACACAGAAGAAATTGACTGACAAACTGCCAAGATAAGTGAAACAGTCTTTCAAAATTTCCGCTTCATGGAAAAGTCTGCCAGATACTATGGGCCTATAGGCTGAAGATAGATGTTCCAACATTACAGTAGAACTTTGAATGACTGTCCAGGCAGCAAAACGTCTCTATCAATTTTAAAGTTTTGGTAGTTGCTTACAATGCACTTCCTGGTTACTTAGGTAATATTATATCCTTCTCAGGTCTTTGAAGAGTTGAAAACAGATATTTATAGTTATAGTTTTCCTTAGTTATTATAATAGATAAATTAGATATGAATTTTAGACTCACAAAGAAATGTTGTAACTATAATTCTTGCTTGATAATTGTTTTGTATATGGAATTTTCTATGTTGAAGTTAAAACCTTCCTTTTTATTTAGACAGAAAAGGGGAGATGGATATGGGAATCCCCTTTGTATATTATGAATATGTTATATTACCATTGGTTAATAAAGAAGCTGCTTCAGCCTATAGCTGGGCAGAATATAACCAGGCTGGAAGAGATAGAGAAAGAGTAAGTGGAATCATTGAGATGCCATGTAGCTGCCAAAGGAGACAGATGCCAGCACCTTTTCCAGTAAGTCATAACCTTGTAGTGATACACAGATTAATAGAAATGGGTTAGTTTAAGATTTAAGAAATCTCTAGAAATATGCCTAAGCTATTGGCCAAACAGTGTTGCAGTTAATATAGTTTCTGTGTGATTATTTGGGTCTGGGTGGCCGGAAAATGAAAGAGTAATCTCTGCTTACAAAGTGATACTATAGTACGTGGAAGATTGAGGAAGTGGCTGGCTGGAGAAGGCAGACAATTACTGTAGGATTAGACACACAATACAATCAATACAAAGCTTAAGTTAGTTTCATAGAGGGCAGCCATATCTTCTTATACAGTGCCACCAAATGTCACAAAGTGACAACAGTAAGCCACACAGATCCGACCTGCTGGGAGTGTCTTATTTCCTTCAGGTTTATTCTACAAATCTTTCAGTGTCTTCCATCTGGTCTGTGAAACAAATGTACTGAGCTTGGTGACAGCAAGGTCTGTCCAAGTTCTGTCTCTCCGTTCCTGAAGACAGCACCCGTCAAGTGACAGCAGTAAGCCACTACATTGGCATTATTGTGTCCAGGACAGGGTCAGATGGTGGCGACACAGAGTCAGATGAGGAGCACTGGTGAGTAAGATGGGAACAAGGAGAAGTGGAGTAATTCTGTCTTATAATCACATAAGCTTTCAGAGATGGCACTAAAGGAAGAAGGATTCACTTGGAGCAAATTTTGTTGTTGTTGCCGGTTTGTCTGTTAGATAGGAAACAAGAAAACTAAAGACAAGTGAGTGTGAGCATGTAAGATGCGCTTGTCTAATGACTGACAAGCAGGTTTGTTTTGAGGAGAGATGAGTGGATAGTGACAAGCCTGAAAAGCACAAAAGTAGACTACAAAACTACCAAAGCTGTCACATATATTTCTAGACTCTGTATCCAAAGTGGGGAAAGACAAGAGCAATATTAAATGGTAATTTAATCTGCTAGTTTTAATGAAAGCATAAAGAACGAGGAACTAAGAGTTTTGAGTTTTAATCTTTAACAATATGACTAGGATTGTTATTTAAAAAAATCTCTGAATATCTTAAGTTTTTTTGTTTATTATTAATGATTCTGACTTCCTCAGAATTTTGATTTTCAGTAAGATGTCTAGTTTATTTTTAATCCTTGAAAATCAAGCAAATCAAATAATGGTTTATATTCTATTGTTCACATAGACATTAAATAGTTTCTAGTCTTACCTTCATGGCAAGATGTTGACCACATTGTCAACTAATAGTCCCCTTCCTTTACATTGCCGCTTTCACAAACCATCTGTCAGGCTATCGGGCTATGGTCCAAATGACTTTAAAGCTAATAGGGCTTTTAGTTATAGAACAAATTATCTATGTATTTATAAATATCTACCTTGTTACATTGTCCTACTTTTGAACCTTACATTTCAAGCCTTTTTTGTGCTTAATTTGAAGGAAATTATTACAAAACAGTGTCTTATTTTCTGAGACGTTCTTAGAACAGGACATTTATCCTCAGGCTGAAGTGTGACTGTATTTTTAGCCCTAAAAGCATTGATTAAACACCTATTTCTGACTATATCTGGTCTGAATAAAAAGTGGCTGGTGGCATCCCATCCCACAAGATGTATAAGCTCCATGCAATCTTTACAAATAGTGTTTCCTGGATATAAAAATAATATTTAGCTGCAAATGTAAAACTTCAAAAACTAAAACATCACCAGGAAAATAATATGACATGAAATCCTGCCTGTGCCCAGAGGTGACAGTGCTGGCCCTGTTGTACATACATACTTTATTTTCTTCTATGTGTTTGTTCATATTCATTTATAATGTAGTGTGAACTTGCCCACATCTTTAATAAGATCAAAGTATGATTGTCCAGAACTTGAACTTGAATCCACGTACAATTATTGACAATATGCTCTCAGCTCCTTTAACTTCTGAACTCTGTTCTGTGTTCTGAAAAATGGGGACAGCTGTGTCTACCTTGTGATCATAGGAAATGAGAGGACAAAAAAGTGCTTGGCTCAGAGCAGTTCACTTATGAGTCCTTCATTATGGACTCCTGATGTGATTTGTAGTCTTTTCTCAATGTATGATGTTGCTAAGCTGTGTACAGTCCATGCCGTCTCACTCACTGCCGTTTGTTATGAGTCTTCAAGTTTAGTTTCATTACAGTAAGAATCAGAGCCAGACTCTCCCACTGTAGGTTACCTCATGCAGAAACTGTCCTGTTTGCCTCTGGAACTCGAGGCTTATCTCCTTAGTGCATCTATCTGGTCTCCGACTAGAATGCCCTGCGTTTATTTGCATAGTGACTTAACTTTCCTCGTGTACCCACCACACCTAGTGTTGTTGGCAGTGAAAAGTTGATAGCTGACATGCATGTGACCTTATGAATGGGTCTTGTTTCTGGATGTGGCAACTGAGCAACCTCAGAAGTTCCTGTGATTGTGTTCTAGAGTCCTTTAACCAAGATACTGAAGTCTGGGTTTGGAGCTGTGCTGACTAGTGTGTCAAGTTGACACAAGCTGGAAAGGAGGGAGCCTCAATAAGATCGGGCTATATATAGGTAGGCCTTGGGCATTTTCTTAATTAGTGATTGATGAGGAGGGCCCAAACCATTGTTGGTGCGACCACCTCCAGTCAGTTGGTCCTGGGTTCTATAAGAAAGCAGGGCAGCTAGTATACCATGATGAGCAAACAAGTAAACAGCAGCATCCCTCTATGGCCTCTGCATCAGTTCCTGCCTCCAGGTTCCTGCTTTGTTTGAGTTACTGTCCTGCTTCCTCCAAAAAATGAACACAAAATGGCGGTGTGATCCAAATAAACCCTTTCTTTTCCAACTTGCTTTTTTGGTCATGGTGTTTCATCAAAGCAATAGAAACCTTAGCAAAGACAAGTTGGTACCAGGATTGTGGGGTATTTCTGTGACAGACATGACCGTGTTGTTGTGGGGAGGGTTGTGGAAGGACTTTGGAACTCTGTGAAAAAAATCAATATTTGGTGAGCTGCTCTATCGGAGCTTGGAAGAATGTTGAGAGAAATGCAGATGATAGAGACCTGGCTTGTGAAGTTATAGAGGAAAGTTTATAAACTCCGTCAAGGCCATTTATTATTTGAATCAAGATTCTGTGGTTCTTGTTAGTGGGGGCTGAAGAATCAACAGTGATACCAGATACAAGATACCAGAACTACTAAAGTGAAACCTTTGATTTGCTGGAATGCTCGATTCTGGTCAACTGGAGCTGAGAAATTAGTGGTGATACTGGTTCAGCAGTGTGTTTGTCTTCTTCCATCTTGGTGATGTCATAGGGCATCACTGTACTCCCTTCCATAAGCTATATATTAACTGAAAATGTAGTAAAATCAAGAAAATTTTAAGTCTTTAGAAAACTTTTAAAACTTGATGGGTTTTTAAACTTTAAGTACCACTTCAAGGATGAGTTACTGCCATAAATTTAGAGAACTAGAAATTCAAGCAAGCACATCCTGGAAAACCCTTTCACAGTATTTAAAGAGACTTGTATACAAATATTTGTAACACCACTGTTTCTAAAAATCAGAAATCATTATCACAGGAGAGTAACACATAAACCAGAAAAGAGTAAAAATGTGTGAACTAGGGTTATATATTTTATATATATCAGCATAAATAAGACAATACTTAATTTTAAAAAGTGAGTTCAGGGGTTATATATACAACATTTATATTAAGATTAAAAATATGCAAATAAGACTATATGAATTTATATATGGTGAAAATTTTAATATGTATATTTTTAAAAGTTCATTTAGAGAAAACAAACAGAAAAAGGACAAGAAAAATAAAGCATCATAGATTTGTGTCCTATTGATGCATATTTAAGGAAAAATGTGGAAATAATGATAGTAAAATATAGAATTTGAGGGCTCTGAAGTATATTATCTGCTGTTATTTCTTTTATGATTGACACATCATGATTCTAAAAAAAATAAAAGCTTGGAAAGGGGTATTAACATGCTACTGCTAACAAAAAAAGTTTCTGCACTAAGGGAGAAATAGTCTTTACCACCCCTCTGATCTGTGGCACCCTGTAGCTTTGGCCAGAGAAAATGTGTATCAGCTTGTCATGTAAAAGCCTTCGACAAAATATAATTCTCCTTCATGATAAAGGTTGTGGAGAAAACAGGGATACAAGGAACATATCTAAGCATAATAAATGCAATTTACAGCAAACCAACAGCCAACAGCCAACATCAAACTAAATGAAAAGAAACTCAAAGCAGTCCCATTGAAATCAGGAACAAGACAAGGTTGTCCACTCTCCCAATATCTATTCAATGGTACTTAGGGTTCTAGCTAGAGCAACAAGACAACAAAAGAAGATCAAGAGGATACAAATCAGAAAAGAAAAAGTCAAACTCTCACTATTTGTTGATGATATGACAGTTTACATAAGTGACCCCAAAAATTCTATCAAGGAACTCCTACAAATCATAAACACCTTCAGTAATGTAGCAGGATACAAGATTAACTCAAAAAAAAATCAGTAGCCCTCCTTTATACATATGATAAATGGGCAGATAAAGAAATCGGAGAAACATCACTCTTTACAATAGCCACAAATAACATAAAATATCTTGGAGTAATTCTAACCAAGCAAGTGGAAAACCTGTATGACAAGAACTTTAAATATTTGAAGAAAGAAATTGAAGAAGAGGCCAGAAAATGAAAAGATCTCCCATGCTCTGGGATAGGTATAATCAACATAATAAAAATAGCAATCTTACCAAAAGCAGTCTACAGATTTAATGCAATGCCCATCAAAATATCAGCAAAATTCTTCACCTCAAAAGAATGGTACTCAACCTCATATGGAAAATCAAGAAACCCAGGACAGCCAAAACAATCCTGTACAATAAAGGAACTTCTGGAGGCATCACAGTCCCTGACTTCAAACTCTACCACCGAGCTACAAACTGAAAACAGCCTGGTATTGGCATAGAAACAGACAGGAGGACCAATGGAATTGAATTGAAGACCTGAATATCAACCCACACACTTATGAACACTTGATTTTTTTGACAAAGAAGCAAAATATATATATATATATATATATATATATATAACGTAAAAAAAGAAAGAATGTTCAACAAATGGTACTGACATAACTGGATATCAACATGTAGAATAATGAAAATAGATCCATATCTATCACCATGCACAAAACTCAAGTCCAAATGGATCAAAGACCTCAACATAAAACCAACCACATGGAACCTCATAGAAGAGAAAGTGGGAAGTACACTTGAATGTCTTGCCACAGGAGACCACTTCCTAAATACAACCTTAGTAGCACAGACGCTCAGAGAAACAATTAATTAATGGGACCTCCTGAAACTGAGAAATAGCTGTAAAGCAAAGGACACGTTCAACTAGACAAAATGGCAGTCTATAGAATGGGAAAAGATCTTCACCAACCCCACATCAGACAGAGGGCTGATCTCCAAAATATACAAAGAACTCAAGAAATTGGTCATCAAAAGAACAATAATAATATAATCTAATAAAAGAATATAATCCAATAAAAAATGGGGTATAGACCTAAACAGAGAACTCTCAACAGATGAATCTAAAATGGCTGAAAGACACTTAAGGAAATGTTCAACATCTTTAGCCATCAGAGAAATGCAAATCAAAACAACTCTGAGAGTTCACTGTACACCTGTCAGAATGGCCAAGATCAAAAACACTGATGGCAACTTATACTGGAGAGGATGTGGGATAAAGGGAACACTCCTCTATTGCTGGTAGGAGTGCAAACTGGTCCAGACACTTTGGAAATCAGTATGATGATTTCTCAGAAAATTAGGAAACAACCTACCTCAAGACCCAGCAATACTGCTCTTGGGTATATACCCAAAGGATGCTCAATCATACCACAAGGACATGTGCTCAACTATGTTCATAGAAGCATTATTTGTAATAGCCAGAACCTGGAAACAACCTAAATGCCCCTCGACTGAAGAATGGATAAAAGAATTGTAGTACATTTACACAATGGGGTACTACACAGTAGAAAAAAAATGATCTTGAAATTTGTAGGCAAATGGATGGATCTAGAAAACATATTGAGGAAGGTAACCCAGACTCAGAAAGACAAATATAACATGTACTCACTCATAAGTGGCTTTTAACATAAAGCAAAGAAAAACCAGCCTATAATTCACAACCCCAGAGAACCTAGACAACAAAGAGCACCCTAAGAGAGATATATATGGATCTAATCTGCATGGAAAGTAGAAAAAGACAAGATCTCCTGAGTAAATTGGAAGCATGCGGATCATGGAGGAGGGTAGAAAGGGAGAGGGGAGGAAGAGAGAAGAATAGAGAAATAGCTCAATAAAAACAGCAACAACAAAGAAGGAAGCATATGGACATTCTTTTCCAGCCTGCACAGTGGGTGGGCTTCATTCTTTCTACCAAACTTTGTCCACTCCCTGATACTGCTGTCTCACAAAACTCTTGCTTCGTGAAGGAAACATAACCATAGTCTTTCTAAGATTCAATTTTGAAATCATTACTCTAGAATGTATAGGATAAGTTTTAGATAGAACACTATGAACCCATTGTGAAGCTTGAAGGACTCATGACCCTCAAAGAAGAGCATACCTACGGTGACCCTGGTCAAAGTTGGAACTTGGTGCTGTTGCTGCTGTTCCAAGTTACTGTCCATACCATCACCATCCAGATGATGTTAATGTCTTCATTTATATTCTATTCAGTTTAAGCAAACTCACTGTTAATTTGTTGGTCATTTTAGGAAGTTTGGAAAGATAATGACTAAGTCGTATTTTATGGAAAAAATGTAGGAAGCTCTATTTAAAGTTCCTAAAGTGTTTTTGAGCCAGAGAAAGAAAACTAAGGTCCACAGCACAGTGAGGTGGGGGTTGATGGGTGAATGTAGCTGGAAGGTATGCCCTGAATCTCAGGAGAGTTTGCTATGGGATCACAAGGAGCCCAGATACATAGATTATGGAAAGTCCCTTGATTGCTTCCATCCATTATCAAATTTGGCTCACAGTCTTCTCTAAAAAGTAGAGGCTTCTGGCATCATGTTTTCTCCTTCTGTCCCTCCCTATAGAGAACGAAACAGGGATCTTGCTCTAAAAATTTCTAGGAATGACTCAGGACACAAATCTCTCTTATTCATGTACCAGGCCTTTGGGAGGAAAGAGGTTCTTATATCAACCTATGTACAATTCAATAGGACTGTGCATACCTGATTATTCGTTCAGTGTGCCTATAGAACATGCACAGAGCCAAGGTACTAAAATTTAAGTAGAACTCTTCTGTTTTTACATGATTTCCTAGTGATAAAGAATCCTAATTTCTCTTAGTCTCTTTCTCATCCTATTATGCAATAATACCCATACTCTCATCAGAGTATGGCCTAGCTATTATCAGTCCAATAGAGTCCACATCTCTGGAGGTTTGTGCCAAGTGTTGGCCCATGGGTGTCAGCCAGGACAACATCATGGAGTTATTATAAGAGCAAGTGAATAAATGAGCTTTTTTACATGCTTCAGGTGGCGTGTAAATCTGTACTATTAATGCAAGGTGTATACACTGGGTAGGACATTCCAGAAGTACTTTGAGGTGTTTGATTAACATTATTGCTTGAGAATCAAAAATTTTTGTTCCACTATACTCAGCTTATTGTCATGTCATTCAAACACTAAAGCAATTGCCAGCCTGTCTATAAAGTGCTTGAAAACATGTATCTTATCTATCTTTGGATCATCTGCAGTATTAATATAGCACACTGTATCCAGAGTATTAAAGTGCACACCAAGAATGGCTTAGCATAGAATTCTTGAGACATGCCGTCCAGTTTCTTTAAGGATGCTGAAAATATCTATTTGCCCCTCATTTTAGAATCTGTTAAAGTGATTTGGGATATTACAAGTTTGAGTTAATAAAACTTATAAAATAAAATAAGAGATCTGACTATTGGTATCTTTAGTTGGAACTTTATAAGACTAAGAATTTCTCAACATCTGTGATTTGCTTTCTGTAGTTTTAATATCTGAACTGCAGGGACTGAGGAAATGGCTCAGCTGGACTTGAGTTGGAATCCCCAGCATCCACCTGAAAAACTGGGCATGGCTATTTACGCTTGTGGTCCCAGCACTGGGGACAAAGAGACAGGCTGATGCTTGGGACTTGCTGGCCAGCAAAGATAGCAGAATCAATGATCTCTAGGTCGATTGAAAGAAGCTTTCTCAATAAATGAAGTGGAGACCAGTTGAGGAAGATGCTTGACATTAACCTTTGGCTTCCAAACTCATATGCACACACATTCACACCTACCTACACACATACACACACAACCCTGAACTATAGCCTTATCTGTATGATATTTTTTCCTAGCATTACATGAACATTTTCTTCCTCAAAAATATTTTACATCGATTATAAAAATGTAGGGATTGTTTAATGTTATAGGGAAAGTCTAATTAGGCATATAAATTTTGAGGTACATTAAGAATTAATCAAAATGCTATTGTATATAATGTGCCTATTTTCAGATGTAGGATAGAAATAAGAATTTACAAGGAAACATGAAAGGTATTGACACACTTTACTGATATAGTATATTATGCAAATATTTATGAGATGAATTATAATACAAAGGAAAATTTCTCTATACTATAGTCATTTTAATAAGTGAACTCTATTTCAAGATCATTTAATCCCATGTTCTAATCTTGATAAGCAATTTAAAACAACTTGCTGACTTATTGATTTAAGCTTTCAAATAATATACCAAGGGCAACTAATTTGTGGAGCATATAAAGATGTTTATCCAAATGTGTTTCTGGTTAGTATGTGGCAATATTTAGGGAATAGATCCAATGCTTATGCTTTTTTACTTAACATAAATCGAAGTTTCCCATGAGTGACAAAAAAATCAGAGGAAGTGGAAAGTGAGTGGAACTTGAATATAAACCAAATGTCTCTTTATAGGCTTTATTTAGAAGTCCATATTAGTGACTCTGATAGTTGGAATATTAACTTAATAACCTTCCTTCTTGGTAGATTATCATTTTCATATGTGATTTTGTATTCCTATAAAACAATTCTCTTTGGAGTTCCCAAAGCAAAATATTGCATTTTTACCAAATGAGTTTTTCATGTTTAAGAAAATGAGTTTATTTATTATATATTTTCTTATGGTTATTTCCCTGTTCATCCCTCTTCTCCCAAACAAAAACAGTTTCAGAACTTCTTAAAAATTTGCCTGCTTCCCAATTATTTGGTGCCCACACTGGGTTGTAACGCCACAGAAAGGATGTTCTCCACCCATTCATCTTTAATTGCATTTGAGTTTATGTGAATTTTAAAAAGATTAAAAGCACCTTCAGAAATGATATTTAGTAAACAGAACATTATTAACTTACAGAGCTATTTATGTTGTCTCAGTGCAGAATAGAGACCTTTATTTTTGACAGCACAGTTGTGAGTATTGCTTGAAGAATGGAAACAGTGCAATTGGGATGTAGATTCTTACTCTCAGATTATTTTGAGCAGCTTTAACTGTAAACACAAAACTTGATAAAGATAGTTGAATTAGGGAAAGTTGGAGCACCAACGGTAGCTTTTTAGGTAATAAGTCCTTGAAAGCAGGGCAGAGTCATCACAGTTATCTTTAAGTAACTATAGTACCATGCAGGGAGGAAAGGGTTTTGCTGCTACCTGGACAGCTAAGAGACAAATGAGAGTTTGATGTTAGAAGTGCTGAGTCCTGTGAAACTTTCTTCCCTCAGGCTTAGCTGGCATTCAGATTCCCGATCATTGGTTATTTCTACTCTGTAGGAGAAATTAATTTCTTGTTTTAATGAAAAGTGCAAATGTTTGATGTCTTGTCTGGCAGCAACCTGTGCCCTCCTGTAGAGTGGGAAGCTTTTTCTCTGGCTTTGGTCCCATGGGGATAACTCAGAAGGATGTGGCTCTAAAATAATCTTGGATTTCTTTTTGTAAATTTCCTACTCAGTGGCCCAGGGACTTTTCCCCCAGCAACAATATGAAAAGGTCTAAACACTGTAGCAGGAAGGGTTCTAGTACCTACTTCTAATCTAAGTATATACTTCATCATTTTCAATTTGAGCCTCAATTGTACCTCAACCATTCTTTTATGTAGTAAAGAATCATGCTTCGCCGGGCGGTGGTGGCGCACTCCTTTAGTCCCAGCACTCGGGAGGCAGAGGCAGGCGGATCTCTCTGAGTTCGAGTCCAACCTGGTCTACAAGAGCTAGTTCCAGGACAGGCTCCAAAGCTACAGAGAAACCCTGTCTAGAAAAACCGAAAAGGAAAAAAAAAAAAAGAATCATGCTTGGCGTTTCTGGTGGGAAACAGAGAACAAGCTTGAATGAATTGAGACCTGGAAAATTCTAGATGTTAGTGTCCATATCATCAGCAAACTCTGGTTCTGCCCACAATGACAGTCTTTGCAATATACAGAGAGCAACACTTGTTTAGGCGAGTCTTCATTTTATTTAAAATATTTGAATATATTCTCTGAGTGGACATTATTAAATTCAGAAAGAAAAAATGAAAAGGCAGGCAGGTAGGAGCACAGTAGAGCACTCAGCACTGATTACTACCATTTAGTGCTGTGCTAAAATCACCAGATAAACCAGGACCTGAGTTATCTAAAGGACAGATGGGTAGAAAAGGCTAAGAGTATATCTCCCTGATACTGAAACCTCTAATAACCCTCCGCATATCAAGTACCAGAAAATATGTACCACACCATTCTAGAAAATTCTCTGGCATATGACAAGAGCCCTAGGCAGTGTGGAGTCTGTAGGTAACTGGCTTTATATTTTCACATTTGGGCAGGACAAGTCTTTTCAGGGATTGTATGCACCTTCTCTGGATTCTTCAGCATTGGGATGCACTCCTTTGTGCAATGTGTGATTTAATTATGTCTCTGATCTAATTTATGTTACTTCAGGCTAAAAAATGAGTTGTGCTTATTTCTTTTAATTTCCTTTAGGACTTATCCAACTATTGAGGACTTCTTGAATGAATAACGTAATTTTAGATTTTATTCTATTCATTTACCTAAGGCAACGCTGATACCAGAAAACCCAATTTCAGATAAGTTAGGATTTAATTTTTTTAATGGACAGAAAAATCAATCAATTGGTTTCCTTAAGGTCTATTTTTCCTTGTGTCAGTGGAATGTGAGACTACAGGGCTCTTTATCACCAAGAATGTGATTATTGATGCTGTGAAGGCAACCAAGTGCATCTCTGTTTTGAATTGTTTTGGAAACAACATGCATTCCACTAGAAGAGTTAGAAACTGGGAAGTCAAAGACTTTTGGCACAAAATGGATGCTCAAGGAGGGCTCTCAAGGTTAGAAAAGTTGAAGGAAACAATCGATGGTCTTGGAAACATTAGTTGCAATTACCAAAGATTAATATATTGATCTAACTCCAGATGCTTGCATTTCCCTAAACCATACCCTTACGCATATATTATGTCAATAAATGACTTTTGAGCCATCATTTGTTTTTTTAATTCAGTGGATTTGTATTGAATACTTTCTATATGCAAGTCAGGGTACAGGTGACACAGACAGGAGTGATGGTCTGTGCTGCAGCTGAAGTCTATGCTTCTGCGGTTTGTGCTGCCTTCACAGGCAATGTTGATGCTTTTGGTACGTGATGTCACTGGGGGGTCATGTTGGTGTTCATGGTCCATATTGCCCCTGCTCCCCCCGGAGGCCATAGTGATGTCCATGATCTGTGCAGTCAACAGAGATCATGTGGATATTTGTGTTCTGTGCTTCCACTGGAAACCATGTGGAAGTCCATGATCCATGCTGCTGCCAGATTCTATGGGCGAGGAAGTTTCTTTTGCAGTGGTATTGATGACTACTACAGGCTCATAAATGAGAATGAAAGACATTGAAAGCTTCTGTGACAACCTCCCCCACCACCCCAAAAAGAAACAGGACAGATAGGAAGCTATTGAAGAGAGTAATTACAAATTGTGATAAAGATGCTGAAGTGTAACTCTTCACAGTTGATAACTTCTGTTTTACATATGTGAAGTCAGGGAGGGGAGCTCAGTTACCTTTAAGGGACTGGCCACTGGAAGTTTGAGCAGGCTCCAATGAGTATATGGGCAGTCCACGCACATACACATGAGTGCACACATGCACACACACATACAAACATCACCCTGTTTCTGGCATCAGGATCTCACAGTCCTCACTGGCTTCCTGGGATACCTTGCATTAAATACAAAGACATGTCCTTAAGAAACCAATGGATCTTTTAAAAAAAGTGATATTTCACACAATAGAATAGAACTATTTACCTTGACAATAAGAAATGAAGTTCCAATGCTAAAATGCTGATGAATGTCAGGGTTAAGTAAATGAATAGTTATCAGGGGTTGGGGCACAGAGTGTTAGTGATTTTCAGTAATCCCTGTTTGTCTTGAGGGTGTTAAAATGTTCCAGGATTGGGAGTAGTGATGACTTCATAGATCCAAGTAGACAAAAGACACACATATGTGGTTGATATCTATCTATCTATCTATCTATCTATCTATCTATCTATCTATCTATCTATCATCTATCTATCTATCTATCTATCTATCTATCTATCTTCTATCTATCTATCTATCATCTATCTACCTACCTACCTACCTATCTATCATCTGTCTATATCTATAAACATAGTCGCAATAAAGCATTTTTTTAATGGGATATGGGGAGATAAATGGAAAAAGCATATTTTCAGACATTTGACCAGTTGGAGAAAGCAGAGGACAGGAAGTTGGGAAGAGGTAGTTCGATTCTTTTGACATGTGCTCTCTTTTCATGCTAACAATGTTGATACACTTTTCATTTATATGAAGACACTAGATGAAATTTGGTGAATTTAAGTGACTCAACAAGAGATAAACCCTTAAGAAGAAGAATGAGTGATTAAGATCAGTCATTATAAAAGAACACAATTGAGGGGTTGACTAAGAAAACAGAAATTGACTATGTAACTGAAATTGGGAGGAAGAATGACAAGATAAATATGCACACATTTTAGATTCTCTGGCCCTTGAAGTTCTCATAGTCTAAATCACAGTTTTAGTGCTGTTCATTTTCCTTATTGACTTCTTTCAGTTTTGCTGAATCAAACTTAGGGCCTTGTGCAAACTAGGCAAATGTGGTGCCACCAAGCTACACATCCAGTTTTGGTTTTTATTTTGTAGCAAATATAATAAGCTAATTAATTATGGTTGAATTCCTTTAGGACAGGGGATATTTGTTTCATTTCATCCTTCTTTGTATTTTGGTACATGACTACCAGCTTTCCTGTGTTGGGCAATAGCACTCCAAGAGAAATTAGGGCTCATTAGCAGTCAATCACTGGGAAGGGGTCACTGGTTCAGACCCTGCCCTGGCCCTTGTTTCACTTTCTGAGCAAATATGCACTGTAATTTTAGGATGCTGTCCTTCCCTTAATTGCCAACATGGAATACACAGCCATTCCAAGTTTGTCAACAGATATTCAGTTCCTGTCAAACTCTTATCAACAGACACCCAGTTCCTTATCAACAGACACCCAGTTCCTTATCAACAGATATTCAGCTCCTGTTAAACTCTTTTTCATTTGTCTCATTGTGCTAATTTTCCTTTTTTCCATGTCAGTTGCTCAAATAATCCAGGGAAAAGTTCTTGTTCTAAAGTATTTTTAAAATTCTAATTTTGGAAAATAAGCCAAGCTCCCACCATCTTGGCGCAGTCTTTCTTTCCAGTGGGCCATGCCATTTCCACACCTGTGTCTCCTCTACTCCAACCTGTGAAATCATATTTTTTCTTTTCAATTCTTTCTTTTAAAATTATGTGTATTAGTGCTCACAGAGGCCACATTAACTTGGAGCTAGAGTTACAGATGGTTATGAGACTTCCAACATGGGTGCTGGAAACTGAAGTCGGATTCTTTGGAAGAATAGTATGTGTCCTTAATTGCTGAGCAATGTCTCCAATACCTTAAATTAAAAAGAAAATATTTATTTTTTAACTTATGTGTATCTGTTGCAATTTATAATAAAATAGTCCTGCACTAGCCCAGAATTGGGTATAATAAAAGTTTATTTAATAGGGGGTGAACTCACAGAAAGGGTAGTGATCCGCAGTCCTCTGTGTGCATTGGAAACTGGAACCAAACCCAGCAGACATGAGGCCTGTGCTCTTTAAGTCTGCATTTTATAGTACCTGAGACCATGTACAAAGTGGGCTGGTATCTTAAAGACTATTGGCTGAAGGAGTTTGCACAGCATGTATGTGTCTGTGTGAATATATGAAACTGCATGTGGGTACTCATGGAGACCAGAAGAGGGTTACAGGTCCCTTGGAATTGCTCTTACAGGCATTTGTGTACCTCCAGATATGGCGACTGGGAGACAAATGGGTCATTTAGAAGAGCAACAAGCGCTCTTAGCTTGTGAATCTTCTCTCCAGCCTGATGATATTATTTTTCCTATGAAAATTCTCTTATATATCTCCCTGTATGGCCTCCTGCCTAGAAGGTTTTACCGAACAGTGTCTTTTAAAAACACATCTTAAAAGCTCATTCAGAAAATATTTTGAGACATACTATTTATTATGTGTTACTCCTTCCTACAGTATAGAACACATCCAATTCTCTCTCAAAAATAGTTTCTATAATTAGCATGTAAAAGTATACTCTCAAAAATAGTTTCTATAATTAGCATGTAAAAGTATATATATATATGGACTTATAGAATAAAAGATGATAGTTTTATGTTTATATGCATTGTAGAATAGATAATTGAAGCTATTTGGCATATGTATTACTTATCGTTTTTAGTAGATAGGACATTTAAAAATTACCTCTCAACCATTTTCAGGTATACAAACTATTTTTAACTATAGTCACCATGATGTATAGTAGATTTTTAAACTGAATATATTCTAACTAAAATTCTTTGTCTGTTGATCAATATTCCCGAGTACTCTCTATGGTGGTGAGTTTTAATTGTCAATGTGACATGCTCTAGAATAATCTGAGAAGGGAGTCTCAGTGAGGGATTGCCTAGGTTAGATTGGCCTGGGGGGAATACCTTGATACATTAATTCAGGTGGAAAGACTCAACCACTGTGAATGACACCATCTGCTGCATGGGAGATTCTGGATTGTGTAGATGTGGAAAGACAGCAAAGCACAGGCACACATACACATTAGTTTGTTGCTCTCTGCTCTTGGCTATGAATGAATAGAATTGTCTGTGTCAGGTTCCTGCTTCCTTGAGTACCATGC
Source organism: Ondatra zibethicus (assembly GCA_004026605.1). Classification (NCBI taxonomy): domain Eukaryota; kingdom Metazoa; phylum Chordata; class Mammalia; order Rodentia; family Cricetidae; genus Ondatra; species Ondatra zibethicus. The sequence continues at coordinate 17,601 of PVIU01018813.1, forward strand.
GTTCATGAACTGTGAAGTGGAGTTGTTTTTGCCAGGGTATTTTTATCATAGCAATAGGAAAAGAAATGGACACATCCCCTCTCTTGGTAATGATTATTTTATTCTCTATGAGCTCCACCTTTAAAGAGTAGATGTGTAAATGATATTATGTAGTGTTTCTTTCTGCAAGTAGCTCTCTTAATGATCTTCAGTTTTATTCAGGTTGGCACAAATGTCAAGAAATCCTTCTTTTTCAAGTGTAGGCATACCACATGGTTTAATGCATTTATGTGATTGGCATTCATCCCATTCCCATGTCTTGCCTACTGTGAACAGAGCAATAGTCCACATGGGCATGAACTGTCTGTTGACACTTGATTTCATATCCTCAGAATATACTGAGATGTAGAATTTCTGAATCCTGAACCTCATGGAAGTTCTTTATTTTTGTTGTTGTTGTTGAAAACTTTCAGGAGACAACATCCTGAACATAACACCAGTAGCACCAACTCTGAGACCAACAAGTATTAAATGGGATTTGTTAAAATGGAAAAACTTCTGTAAGGGAAAGGACACTGTCAATAAGACAAAACAGCAGCCTACAGAGGGGAAAAAGATTCTCACCAACTCCACATCTGACAGAGGGCTGATCTCCAAAATATATAAAGAACTCAAAAAGCTAAACATCAAAATACCAAATAATCCAATTAAAAAATGGGGTACACATCTAATCAGAGAATTCTCAATATAAGAATCTGAAATGGCGAAAGACACTTAAGGAATTGCTCAACATCCTTACTCATCAGGGAAATACAAATCAGAACAACTCTGAGACATCATCTTACACCTGTCAGAATGGCTAAGATCAAAAACACTGATGATAACTTATGTTGAAGAGGATGTAGAGTAAGGGGAACACCCCTCACTGCTGGTGGGAGTGCAAATTTGTGTACCCTCTTTGGAAACTGGTATGGTGGTTTCTTAGAAAATTGGGAATCAATCTACCTCAAAACCCAACTATACCACTTTTGGGTATATATCCAAAGGATGCTCAATCATACTACAAGGACACTTGCTCAGCTATGTTCATAGCAGCATTATTCATAATAGCCAGAACCCGGAAACAACCCAGAGTTCCCTCAACCAAGAATGGATTAAGAAAATGTGGTACATTTACACAATGGAGTGCTACTCAGCTGTAAAAATGATGACCTCATGAAATTTTCAGGCAAATGGATGGAACTAGAAAACATCATTCTCAGTGAGGTAACCCAGACCCAGAAAGACAAACATAGTATGTACTCACACATGGGTGGTTATAAGGAGCAAAATATAGGATAACCAACCTACAATCCAAAGCATCTATATAAAATCCAGAGAATCTATATAACAAGGAGAACCCAAAGAGGGATACATCGACTTCCCTGGGAAGGGAATGTAGAAAAGATCTCCTGGGTAAACCAGGAACCAGGAATAGAGGGATAGAGGGATGGAAACTAGAGAGAATGGGTTGGGTGGACTGGGCACAGAAGGTAGGTTGAAGGCAGGATGGAGGGGAAGAGTAGCAAAAGAGACATCTTGATGGGGGTCATTTCGGGGTTAGGGAGAAACCTGATGACAGGGAAAATCCCAGGAACCCACAAAGATGACCCCAACTAACTCCTAGCAATAGTGGAAAAGGTTCCTGAATTGGCCATCTACTAAAAGCAGATTGGTGACTTCCCCAATTGCTATCAGAGATACTCTATCCAGTAACTAATGGAAGCAGAGGCAGAGATCCACAGACAAGCACTGAGATGAGCTCCAAAAGTCTGGCAGAAGAAAAGGGGGAGAGATTGTACATGCTAGGAAGTTCAGGATGGGGGAACCCACAGAGACAGCTGGCCTGAGCTCTAGGGATTTTATGGACGCTGGACGAACAGTTAGGTAGCCTGCATGGTATTGACACCCTCTGCATGTATGTGACAATTCTGTAGCATGGTCTCTTAGCAAGGCTTCTAACAGTGAGAGCAGGACCTCTCCCTGGCTCTTAGCTGACTTTTGGTAACCCGTTCTCCATGCTGGATTTCTGGCCCCGCCTTGAGGTATGGGGAGGAGCTTGGTCCTGCCCTAACTTGCTGTGCCAGGCTTTGTGCAAGCTCATGGGAGGTCTATCCATTTCCAAATGGATATGGAGGAGGAATGGGTCGGGTAGGGGATAGATGAGATAGGGAAGGACACAGGAGAAGAAACTAGTTGGTATATAAAATAAAATTTATTAAATAAATAAATTTATAAATAAAATAAATGTTATTTTAATAAAATTAAAAAGAAAAAATCATGTACCTGAAGTAATTAACTGGAAGACACAGATGGCTTCAGTAGCAATGAGAAACTGTGTGTTACAAGAACCACCAATAAGTTTTGTGCTTTGAGGGAACTCTGGCTTTTCTTTTTTTCCTTTTGTGTACAATGCTTTTGAGGTTTCATTTATACATGATAAATAATAAAGTAAATAAATCCTCAGTGAAAAAAAAAGAAAAATCTCGATACTGTTTTCCATAATGACTCTACTAGATCACATTCCCTCAAAATATTCAAGGGTTCATTTTTTTCTACATTCTCTTCTATGTAAATTCATTCTTCTTTTATTGAAAATCAATTTTTTCATACAATATATTCTGTTTATGCTTTTCTCTGTTCCACAACCCCTTCCAGTTTCTCCCTACTTCCAAAAAATAATAATAAAATAAAATAAAACAAAAAAGGAGTCTAAGAAAAAGCACAAGAAACACATGTAGGTACAGAGAAACACACATTGACACTCACAGAAATTCCTTTAAAAATAAAACAACCCCTTCCAAAAACAACAAAACAGAACCCAAAAGCTCCGGCAGAACATTTTGAGACAGAGGCCCTGCAAAAGTGCCTCTGGATTCATCTGCTGCTAAGTCTGTGGCCTCTCTTAGGAGTGGGGTGTCTATTCAGTGAGACCTTGTGGAAGAAAACTAACTTCTCCTTTGAGTAGTTATCAACTGGAGACAGCTTCTGGATTAAGGCCTGTGTCCACATCCCCTCTCAGAGTAGGACTCCGTCTGTCTCAGGCCCAGGCAGGCTTTGTGCACGCTGCCACAGTCTCTGTGTTAACTGCATGGTAGGGTCTTTGCCTTTTCTTTAAACTTTCTTATTCCTATTAATTCTTTCTTACTATATTTCAGCCTTCGTGCTCTTCCTTCAGTAATTCAGAAAACTGTCTTGTCTTGTAGGTAGTGAGGATGCTGATCTTTTCTCCTCTGTTTATAGACCTCAGTTCGACATCTCCCTGGAGAGGTATTCCCCATGCCCTAATCTAAAGGTGACATCTGCCTCCCTCATTTTTCAGTTACCCAGAAAACCCAAAAGTTGAATAGTCTTCCCCAAAGTTGAATTTTCTTTCTTTGTCATGTAGAATTCTAAATGCCTCTATTGTTGTGTGGTTTTAGTAATCCAAAATCTACCTCATGGTTCAAGGTTAAATGACCAGGAAAGAATACAGACATAACACCTTCTCAAGTGTCTTAGCCACATGTAGCTACAGAGTTGGGAGTTAGGTCCTCCACACACCTTTACAAATAATAAATATTAATATTCCCCAAACGTAAAGACTTTATTAGAGGTGGAGAAAGAAAACTGTTAAGGAAATGACAGCACTGAACAATGCTGTCCTCATATCTTCTACTCGTACTGCTAATGGTATGTTCTTTGTTATGACCCACAAAATGATTTTCTTCTAGGGAATTTGTGCCTAGTGGCTGGCTTGTTTTTTCATGATGTTTTTTATGATGGCTGCTGAATTTTGTGCCTGATTATGCTTTATTTTCCAGGCAGTTCACAGCTGAGCTTATTGTCCTATACAACAGTTCCACAAACTTTATAACATGTATTTTTCCATAATAGTAACCATAGCATTATTTTATTTTACTGTACCTTTTGTCTCTCATTTACTTTAGTGTGTTTGTTTGAGACTTCTTAAGGGATTTAAGTCTGAAAACAAGTAAGGAAGATACAAGTATAAATAAATAAAATACCTTGTATTAATAAAGATAGTAAGTGACTATATCATGGGGCTACCTAAAGATCAGATACCTTAGTGTAACTAAAGTGTTTAGAACTGTGTCTCCTGTACAATCACACCTATATAAAGGTTATTATTATTATTATTATGATATATTAACTGAGATGACTGAAGAGACGACCTGTTATTATTCTTAAACTATGCTAAGTGAAAAAAATGAAAAAAAATGTCTAAGGACCACACAGTAACAATTCATTCTAGTATTGTATATTTGTATTCTATATATCAACCAATAAATAATATTTCTCTGGGTAAGATAACACTATTACAAAGCATATTGGTCATTGGGTATAGCAACTATTATGCATCTTGTAACTGATGACTAAACAAATGAGGATTTGATCACCAGAGCTGTTACACCTCTTCCCCAATTTGATGGATAGAGAAAAAGGATTTCCATCTGCGTTTGGGTCATAAAACTACAAATAATCTGACAGTGAAATAGATTAATTTCAATTTACATATCTCTCTATTTACTGATATCCACTAAGCAATGATATCCACTAAGGCATACATGATACCTGGACAGAGTATGTCTACAATAATTATATCTATTATTACTACATTTTATGAAAAACCTTTTAAGTAAACAACTACCTTTACCTACTAGATTTGTATTGAGGATATACAGACATGATATTTTTCCCTTTTAAATATTTGGAAAACCTACCCAACAATCTGGTGAAAAATGTGTCAATGTTTTGGATTTTGCTTTTTCAACATAAGATAGGTAGTGATTTCAAAATATGGTCTAGGGATATAATCAGGGCACACTTGCTCTTGGGAATTCTGCACACTGGCAGCCCCAGCCCCTTAGGTTTCCACTGCCATAGAGTCGGTGTTTGTGTTTCTGGTAAGGATTAATAACGTTATTAATGTTGTTGAGTTAATGCCTGGTTTTCATTAATTGGCACCTCATCAGAAGCTCAGCAGAAGCTCCCTATTCTCTTTGTGGAATTCAGTTGTTAGGGATAATGGTCTGAGAGTCCCTTTACCCTGCCAAATTGGATCCTGAGCAGTATGGGGGATTTAATTAAACACAAATATACTGAATTCAGAATATGGGAAAGTTTGTGTCACATGTTGTGGTGGTATAGAGACATCCCCATGTGGTCATCTGCTGTTTGTTACCCAGGATCTACTTCTTACATCTGGGAACATACTTTTGCCTACTCCCCACCATTGGTTTAGGTAGGACTGTCTTTTAACCAAGTTCAGGCATGGATGGGGTTTGTATGACTTAAGGTTGTGAGCACAGCCAATCTTCTGTTGGATTTACCCATGGTTCTTGAACAGATTTGTTGGCTGGAGCTCCAGGAAGCTTCTTCCAGCTTTACTCTGGAAGCTGCCACAAAGATCCTTCTCTCTTCGGGTAGCATGAGAAGAATGGGAGAATCTGAGCACCACCAGACACTGAAGATGACGGTGTCACTAGAAAGGGCAGTGCCAGGAACAGAATGCCTGGTCAGTCTAACCACTGGCCATAAAAGTGAAAACATCCCAAACACCTCAAACATGTTTTCTATCATTTGCAAACATACAGATAGTATGTGATAGCTACAACTCAGGTATTACTGTCGTTCTAGAGGCTTTATCCATTTTTATAATAAAAATTCACCTAGAAATTTAAAAAATACCGTGGAAGCATAGTTGAATAGTGACAAGTATTTTCTGGAGTCATCCTGACCTGGACTTAAAAACAAACATCACCATTTTCCAGTCTGCAAAGATCCTTGAACTTTTGACCACCTGTTTTCTTGCCTATTAAATGAGCTGAATGTCCTTCCTCCTTTTTGCTGTCTCCATCCTTTGTAATGAGTTGTCTCATTTACAAGGTATAGATAACACCCTTGTCATGTCACTATAGCTAGATTAACACAGTAATTAAATTTGAATTTGTATACCTCAGGTCAAAGGATTTTATAAACTGGCATCTAGGAAATTGTTACATAAGGCTCTCACATTTATATCATCTCTACAGTGCTGAATCTCCTTTATGTGTTAAACTGCATTAATATGAATCATGATGCTAAATAGGTTTCCTGTGGTTTGAGGCTGAAGTTCTGTTTTAGTACAGACTTTTTCATACAGTTTTACTTGTCTGAAGAGAGCACAGGACACTCAAAAGCTTAAAATGTAGTTAAATAAAAAGCCCATTTTGGAAGACCAAGTTGTCATAGCTATTTTGTTTCTCTGACATAACACTATAGCAACATTATTTTCGAACTGATACAAACACAAGTACAATAGTGCCTGTCACTTTTGCCCTTGGTTTGTGACAATGAAATTCAGAGGAAAACTGCATTTGGAGATGAAGTACTGAATCCTATTGAAAGTGCACAGAATTTTTTTAACAGTATGACACAGCGACTTATTTCTGTTAGAATGATGTCTGACTGCTTAGCTAACAGAGGTTTCCAAGACTATGTTTTATAATATGTAGAGCCTACCTGCTCTTTAGATTCTTTGTCATGTGAGGCTACATGTTTTAAATCACTGATGATTGTTAAATTCCTTAGATTTTTTTCTCCTATTCAGTGCCAAGCATTCTATCACTTGGATGTGTATTGAGAGGAAGGACACAGTCCTCTAATTTTCACTGAACTGTCTTTCCTAGCTATCAATGCGTTCATTCTTGTCTTATAAAGTGGCCATAGATTGCAGAGCACTGCAATAGAAATTTCAAATTTGGGTCTCTGCATTAGTCAGTTCTTAGTAACATTAGGATAAGGGCCACCATCTGTAGATGAGTCTTTTTTTTTGGACCACCAGGTCCTAAATCATAACATGAAGACTTATTAAGTATGAAAGCTTGGCCTTAGCTTAGGCTTGTTCCCAACTAGCTCTTAAAACTTAAATTAACCCATTTATATTAATCTATGTTCTGTCACGTGGCTCATGACCTTTCTTCAGTACGTTACATCAAATTCCTCTTCATTGAGTTGGTGAATCTCCTGCACCCCAGATTCTTCCCAGTCTCTGCCCAGAAGTCCTGTCTATCCTCTCCTGCCTAGCTTTTGACCATTCAGCTCTTTATTAAATCTATCAGAAGGTGGCTTATAGATAGATGAGGTAAAACAAAACATAGACTCATATTTACACAGTGTGATCAGATATCCCGCAACAACCCTCTGATCAAAACACCAAGATTCATTGATTCTTTGTGTATTGACTCAGTGACCCCTCACTTATACACACACACACACACACACACACACACACACACACACACACACACACACACACACCTCTGTTGTCACTTGATGGTATCTTTGTTCCTACTTCAGATATATTTAATACCAGGGCATTAGCTGAAGGATCAGCTTCCATCTGGGACCTGTCATTCCTGCTGCTGAGAACATTAAGTTTCTAGGAGATGTAGCCAAATCTTCTAACAGTTCTTGAAGACCCCACTTAGCTGTGGCCATAAGTTATGCCCATTCACATTCCAGTGGCCAGACCAAGTTGTATGGCCAAGGACAGAATCATTATCTTCAACAAAAAGACTGAAATTTACAGATAGTTGTTGAAAATGTATTTTCTTACCAGATGACACAAGAGAGATGACAAATGAAAGAATGCTTTTGCAAATCTATTTCTCGAGATGGACACAGTGCTCTGACTTGCTCTGAAGCATCTTCAAAAAGTACTTCTCCTGCTTCTCTTACAGTTCCCATCACTGCCTCTGTACCTCTTGGGGGTCACATAAATTCATGGAACCCTCTCAGCTTTTCAGAATCCTGATGTAGAGCCTCTCAATTATTGCATTAGTGACAGTTAGAGCTGTCTGGTGGGACAGCATAAAACATTGTTCTTATCTGAGTGGGTTCAATATTTTCTGAAGTAATATTCATTCTTTAAAAACTATTTTATTGGTTATACAAAATTTTAAGTTAATCAGGAGACAACTTTTTGTACTTAGTAAATCTACCCTTATTATTTTAAAGTGCTTTATAACAAATGGAAATTTGCCCCCTCATTTCATGCTCATGAGAAGTTTAGTGAGCTTAGTGTTACTGTGCTCCCGGTCTTGTAGACTTGGGAAAGCTGAATTAATTATATAGGATCAGAAAGCCAGTGAGTTCTACAGGCAGCTTTCCAGCTAGAGTTGCAGTAATGGCTGCTTCTGATGAACCTAACAAAAATTTTGAGAAGCAAATAATGTATTATAAGAAGAATATTATTAAGAAATTAAATAGGCCGGGCGCTGGTGGCGCATGCCTTTAATCTCAGCACCTGGGAGGCACAGGCAGGTGGAACTTTGTGAGTTCGAGGCTAGCCTGATCTATAAGACCTAGTTCTGGGACAGGCACCAAAGCTACAGAGAAACCTTGTCTCAAAAAAAAAAAAAAAGAAAGAAAGAAATTAGATAGTAGTATGGTATTTGTTCTCCTAAAATAGTGGTTCTCAACCTGTGGGATTGTGACCGCTTTGGGGATTGCATATCAGATATCCTATATATCAGATATTTACATTATGGTTCATAGCAGTATCAAAATTACAGTTATGAAGTAGCAATGAAATAATTTTATGCTTGGGGCTCACCACAAAATGAGGAACTGTATTAAAGGGTTGCAGCATTAGAAAAGTTGAGAACTACTATCCTAAAATATTCTTCTAAAATTTTAAATTATTAAAAACTAAAAAATTCATTGTTTTAAATGCCTGATTACTAAATTTTACTTACCACAACTTTCCCAAGGATCTTTGCACGGACTGTACAGTGCAGTCTATGCTATACAAATATCAAAAGGACTGATATCCATCACAGTTGATAGTGTTCCTCTAGGCTGTTGCTTAAAATGAACCATTAGGCTGAATCCTTCTGCTATCAACTGGTCTAAGCTACAGCCCTCTTTCCCTCAGATTGCTGCAAAAATACCTTAACCCACTATATACATCTTTCCTTCCCTCCTCTAATCCTTCCATCATACTAACTTAGAGTTATCTTGAAAATGAATCTGATCTTCCTGAATTTTTTATTCCCACCTAAACTCCTTAATAGGGTGACAAAAATCCCATATGGTGTCACCTAACTCTACCAACTTCTCTCATGTCATTCCGCTCCTGACACTCTTCAGTTTCTCTGCCAGAATCTCGTAATAACTAGAACTCATTGTCAGATTCCACCTTTCTAGACCAGCTGGCTATGACCATGAACTTTAACACTTAGTGGCTTTTAGACTGCCTGGTCGGAACTCAGATCTGCATCTCAGCCATCAATAGGCATGTTGATTGTGACTGTCTGCCTTAAATACTGCTTAGAGCTGCTCATTTTAAATGATGAGAAAGTAAAGTTTAGTGAAAACCCTCACTCGGCTGTACTAGTCTCTGTTACACGGAGATGCTGATGAGTAGTTGAAGAGAACACAATTGTGTCAACCATATTTCAAAGAAACCAAGTTGGAAAAGAGAATACTTTGTGAGGTAGGGGAATACGTAGTCACTATAGTAACTGCTAAGAGGAATCACAGTATTCCAAAGATTTATTACGTCTTCAATTGCCACAGTGATCATGGGCAGTATAGATTTGAAAATCCTCAGGATTCTAAGTGATGGTCTGTGCTCTCTACTTACAGATCTGCGTATTGCTGTGGTGGCCCCTGTAAAGCCAGTGTGATTCATGAATGTCAAGTTTAACCATTGGTCTTACAGTAGGCACACTCCATTGAAAAACACAGTTTACTGTAAACTTTACTTTTTGCTTGCAGCTTCTCCTCAGGTGCTGGTGTGTCAAGACAACTCTCAGCATACACAGGCAACAGTTGCCTCTCTACAGATGATGATGATTTACTTTGCTATTGACTTTGATGCAGCTGACTGAGTCCATCCTCTCCTGCAAGGTTGATGACTCAGGTTTAATTTGAATCAGATCTGAGTGGTGGGCTTAGAGAAGACGGGCCAATGATGGGCCAGATAACCTCTCACCCCACTGAGAGTTACTCTTTACCCCTTGTTCTTTCACCTTTCTCTCAAACAAATAGTTAAGTCTTTCTTAAAAATATCTTCAATGTGGCTGTTTTCTTTCTCTTCCTGAGGATGAGAATGGAGTTCATAAATACCTTCGTTATTGTCAAAGATTATAGTGTCCCACTATTTATTTGTGTATTAGCTGTAAATGTAGTAGTGTAGTACTAATGCAAAGTGAGCATCCTTTTACACATTTTAACTCTCTTTTATTCTTTACGTGAGAATGTCCTTTCAAAAATTTTCAAGCAACTGGACCTGTTTCAAGTCCTCTCAGTTTCTTATAGGAAACAAAATAAATTCCCCCTGTCAGATTTTGGGAAGTTTTAATTTATATTTTCATTTATCTGGCACTCGGTATTCTTCTAAAATTTATTGTTAACTCTCTTTTCTGTATTCTGTATCCCTAAGTATGGAATCTTCCTTTGTATCTAATGTCCAGGGTAAAATCCTGACTTTGTAGAAGGACTATCACTTGTTAATTTGAATATTTAAGTCTTGTTCTTCCTTAGAAAGTATGTTATAAAATGATATAATTTGTAAACAAAAAAACATACCCAGAAAGGATTGCTTTTGTCTGTCTTGCTAAAAATTTCAGGTTCTTTACCTCTTTAGGCTGAACACTGGCTTTAGAAGAACAATTATTTTTCTGTTTTCCATGACTATGATCTCAGGAAAGGTCACCCATAATAGGGACCTACTTAACTTGGATGGTCACCCAGTAGGAGCTCATATAGTATGAGTAAGAAACTGGACTTCCCTTTGAGTAGGGTTAGTTGGACTGTTTCCTGTTTATGGGTAAGTCTTCTGAAATCAGAAACAATTTTGAACCACATTGAGTAATTTTCCCTGAGGCCTACAGACATAGTTTTCTGTCTGTAGTCTTTTGGTGTAATGGTAGAAACCATTATAAAACACTATTGTCTTTTTTTATTTTTTTAAAGCTGTTCTTGGGAGGGAGAATTCAGAAGAGATGGAGAACAGGTTGGTCAGTGTCTATTTCCTCATAGGACAGATGGCAACAGCCAATGTTGCTGAGGTCAGCATTCTGCTTTGCGGGGATACTGCAGAAACAGTCACAGACTGGGGAAATGGCTTGGAAATTTTGAATTGGAAAATAAAGCATGCAAAAAAATGAACCTGAGAATTTTTGTAATTTTTTTACAGTAAATAAGAGAGTTACTCTGAGTATTTTTGTCTTCATTTCCACAGTCTCTTTGGAAATTAATGGCCATGATCCCTTTCATCATTCCTAACAGTCTGATGAGTCTTGCCCTGGAGCTGTGGTTCTCAACTGTGAGTTGTGATCCCTTTGGGGGTCCTATACAATTCTTTCACAGGAATCACCTAAAACCATCAGAAAACATAGATGTTTACATTATGATTTATAATAGTAGCAAAATTTCAGTTATGAAACAGCAACAAAAAATTTTATAGTTGAGGGGTTCACAACAACATGAGGAATTGTGTTAAAGGGTTAGAGCATTAGGAAGGTTGAGAACCACTACCCTAGAGTGAAGTTCCCTTCCACATCCCATATCGCCAACCCAGGTCTTAAAATATGCAACAACCCCCAATTTATGAGCAAGAGCCTGAAAAATAACTGATGACAACTTTGGCAGACTTTATTTAGGTTTTTCTTTTTCCTTTTTATTCCTCTTAAAAATGAAAACTCCAAGCTTTTATTTTCATATATTTTACATTTATTATAGAACATAGCAATGCAGTTATCAGAAAGTGTATGACCCAAGGAGGCAAATGACCAAAAATTCAAATTTCAGCTTTAAAACCAACTTGTTACATAAACTTAGCTCTCTACACTTCAGTGTCCTCATAAAAACTACTCTGTAGAGTAATTTTATGTGAGCATTAGAATAACCATTATGAACTTAAATACAGGCATTAGTATTAGCACTTACTCTGAACTACAGAAATATGAAAGGTCCTTGGAAAAAGAGATTCTTTGAAAGTGATACAGCTGGGCCATTATATTTTTGTTTCAGTTATTTAGTGTTTATATACACACATATGTGTGTATATGTATGAATCCTATTGTACATTTGCATAATATTAATGACAAAAATAGACAAAAATTTTACCTCCCATGTATCTTATATTATCACAATGGGTGCAATTAGATTCTGTTAAGGGCTGTTACAAAATTAAGGATGCTAAGTGGACTAAGAAGTTGAAAAATAGGATTCAGTTGTGAGTATAAATTTCATGGCAGGCCTTATTGTTGACATTACAGTGTTCTTTGAGGCTTTTGTGAACAACCTTGTAGGATGGGAGGGTGGGGAGAAGAGAGACAAGAGCTGTTGACCATAGCACAGCATGAGTATTTTCTTTGGTGTAGCATGACGGGTTAAGTTTTCCAGATGGCCTCACTTGACTTCATTTAATTTGAGAAACATTTTCCCACGATGTGTAATGTTATGTACATACCCTGCCTTTCCAAATGTGGCTGCTGGTTACTGTCACCTGATCTGTGACCTCTGGAGCAGGTCACAATCATGGCTCACATTTGTTATCAGGACTGTCATTAGCAAGTCCCTTGGGGTCAGCAGCAATTCTCTCTGCTATGGGCTCTTTAATGACTTAAGCTGTAGTAACTGAGAGTCCTACCCCCATGTGGTTGTTTAAATGTAAATATACATCAATTATCATTAAATGACATTAAGAATTTAGTTTCTCTGTCACAATAGTTGTATTCTGAGTGTTCAGTAACCATGTATGGCTGATGGCTAAGGTGTCAGCTCTGGGGTAGAACATCTGTGTCACTGCAGGAAATTCTCTTAGTGTTTGTTATTTTCAATGTTTCTGTCTCTGATTATTATTATTCTTTTTCCCATGGCTGTACTATCAGTTTTAGATATTTCTTGCCTTTTTGATTTGTTTCAATGTTGGCTGTAGAATTTTATGTAAAGGAAGAATACTTATACAAGTGTTCTTAGCTCTAGAATATGAGTACTTATACCTGAAGTTTATATTTATATTCAGACTGCCCCAGAGTGTCTTTGCCGAGTTATTGATTTGCAGATATGTCCTGGGTTAATGGTATGAGAATGGATGGATCTCTGGGTGACTGTGGAAGGACTATCAAATTTTATAGGTCAAGTTAGAATGGTATCTTATTTGGAGCACTTACAATCAAGGGACATACATTGACCAACTATGTTCACATACTGCCAGGCACTGTTAGTTCCCCAAAATGAACATGGCCACAAATTCCAAGGCGATCATCTTTGGGAAGTAGAGAGAGTTTCCAAAAGAGTCTCATTTGTCTCTCATACTGTTATACTTAGGGTGTTCTGAAAGTCTGGAGGGAGCTAAATGCATATTTAGGCTTTACAAGCTGGGAGTGAGAAGATAGAGCAGAAAGTATAAGGCTGGTTAAAGTAGTGATTTTCAACAGGATCCTCGTGGATAAGCGATTTGTTTTGACAATGAAGTTGGGAGAATGGAGTCCATAATACATGATGTACAAGAGTATAAATAAAGACATCATGAACAAAATTAGCAAAGAAAGATAGTGAGAACATTAAGGCAGTATTAATGTAGTCTAAAATAAAAGCAAACATGTCTATAGAGGTTGGTAGGCTTGGAATGACAGGCTGAAAGGTGGATCTTTGAGGTGGGATTTCAGAAGTAGGATAGGAGCACAGTGGCACTGCTGTGGGCAATTCTGACTTCTCAGAAGTTAATGTAGGCAGAACTGGAAACTGTGGAGTTTTGAATGAGCTGAGCTGGAGGCTGAGATGCCAGTAGTGGTGAAAAGTGTTAGGAGGGCAGGGTTTGTAAAAGTCTATAATACAGGTAATCAAGACCTGACATGAGAGCATGTAACACAGTGAGACAGGAGACATGGGATCAATCAGTGTTGATTTCTAAGAGAAAATATTATCAATGTTTTGAATATTGATTGGATGATGGAATGAAATAGACAATGAATCAGAGAGGACTCTGCTTTCAGGAAAATATCTTCATTCAAACAGTTCTTCCAAGTCTGCAGGGCTGTACTTTGACCTGTAGTTGTTACAGATGATTTATATTTGCCTTTGGGTTGTCAAGTTTGCTTTATGGTCCTTGAAGTCTTCATTCTGTCATGTATCAAAGGAATTTGAAGTATACACTGTAGTAAAGAAATGCCCTTCTATTAGTTAAATTTTGAAAATTTGTTAAATTTAGCTTCATTTCTAGTAGTTTTAATCCAGATACGAAAATTACTCAATTGTTTGGACATCATGTTGAATTGAGCCAGTGAACCTTTAATTAATGAAGAAAGGCTGAAAGTCATCAGCAAAATTACTGTACAATACTAACATTGACATTGGTCATATTTCAAGGTAACCCTAGGTTTCAGAGTATCAAAATTTGCCTGTCTGAATCCACATTCATATTTGCAATGCATATGTGGAAAACTGATGATTTCCTTCCTTTTGCAATTGTATATTGCTTCTTTTGGACTGTAAATTAAGTTAAAGGATTTTCCAAATGATGGTTACCATTATAATGGCATCTTTTAAACTTTTAAAATAAAATAACCCCTCCCAAAAGAACCCAACACCCTAATTTTCCAGTTTGTAATATTAAGAAAATATAACAAATATATGCTTATTACTTCAGATTTTGCTAATATGTTTAATAATTGCATGCCTAAAACCATAGAGTAATAGACATCAGGGGCTGTGAATGTGGCTCAGCATTTGAGTGTTTGCCTAGCATAGGCAAGGCCTTCAGTTCAAATTACCAGCATACACAAAAATCAAAACCAGAATATGTCTTTTAGTTAGATTTATCTACCCTCTGTGTGTATGTATGTGGGCGTGTGTATGTGCATTTGGATATATGTATGTGTGTGTGCATGTATATATATTGTGTATGTATGTGCATGTATGTATGTACAAATGTATTTGTATGTATGTGTATGAGTATATGTGTGTGTGCATACATGAGTATGTGTGTGTATGTATGTATGTGTATGTGGATTTGTTTGCATGAATTCATGGAAGACAGAAATCCTCCCTTAATCAGAAAGGTATGGTGATATGGGAAAGTGGTATGAGGAAGTAGGCACATCTAACCAGAGCAGAAGGCTTTGAGGGCTTCCACATCTTCTTGTAGTGTTTTTATGAAAAGAAGAAAAGAAAACAAGCTGACTTTTTATTTTCTCAGGAGAAGACATTGTTTATTGAAAGTTGGATTTATAGAAAAACATTGTCTTCTAAGAGTGTTCTTCCCACGCTGCTACCCTTTGCTGCCACTGAGAGTTGTTTAGTAACATCTGAAAATAGCTTTATGAAGGACTAACTAAATATGTATTTTATTAACAGGAAGATTTCTGAAATCAATTTTAAAAACAAATAATGTCTTCTAATGAAATACATGATTTCATGAGAAAGGGGTAAAGGTATCTTTCTAAGCAATTTGTGACTTAATGCTAGCTGGTGGAGTGAGCTGAAAAACCTTGAGTCATATGTTGTATTATTTTGAATGTATTGTCTTTGTCTTGGGCAGATGACTAACTCTGCAGTCTTGCTCCCATGGTAACTAGCTTTCAAACTTCAGTCTTCTCCATTCAGTTTGCCAGATGTAGCCAACAGAACATGTGTGACCTTTTGTGTGCCAGTTCCTCCTAGCTGATGGGAAAGCGTAAGTTAATGGTTTGACTTTTATTTCTAGGCATTACAGCAGAAGTACTGGTGGTGACCTCTTTTGATGAACTCCAGAGAAGAGCGTCAGAGGCAAAAGGGAAGATAGTTGTTTACAACCAGCCTTACACCAGCTATGGGATCACGGTGCAGTATCGTACACAGGGAGCTGTGGAAGCTGCCAAGGTGGGGGCTGTGGCATCCCTCATCCGATCAGTAGCGTCTTTTTCCATCTACAGGTGAGTTGTGTTGTTTACTTGAGTTATTTTCAAAACTTAGTTTTCTATGAACAAAAACATATTATGAAGTAAAAGCAAACCATCCAAATGAAAATACTGATAGCACATGGAACCCCCTTCCAGTTACACATTTGGTAATTTGATTGGTATATCTTCTGTTGACTGAGGTTTCTGTCCTGCTTGGTTCCCACAGTTGTTAAGTCCCAAAGAAATCACATAAAGGTCTACATTAATTATAAACTGATTGGCCTAGTATCTCATGCTTCTTATTAACTCTTATAACTTATATTAGCCCCATAATTCTTGTCTGTGTTAGCCACATGGCTTCGTACCTTTTTGGGCGAGGCATTCACATCTTGCTTGCTCTGGGTCTGGCTTCCTCTCTGTCTGGGTGACAACTGTAGACTGACTCTTTCCTCTTCCCAGAACTCTCCATATTTCATTGCCCCATCTCTACTTCCTGTCTGGTCACCCTGCCTATACTTCCTGCCTAGCTACAGGTCAATCAGCATTTATTTAAAATACAAGTGACAGGGTAGAGACCATTGTCCCACAGCAATCTTCTTTGGTCCTTTAGGATTCCAAGCATCATTTATGAATTCCTCTGAAAGGTTTCCACATTGAAAATGATCCCATAACATTCTTTCTATAATTAACATATTATGCATTTCATTGGAGGGAGAACTGAGTTCATGTCTGTGTTTCATCTAAGATTCCTAAGACTACAGAGGAGGCCAGGCTGTTTTCCATATTGCCACAGAAGTAAAATAAAAACAGAATGCATGACATATTAAGGAATGTCTGTTGTGTCATAGAAAGAGCTTGGGGACTACAGGGCCTTTCTGGGTAACTATGTGACTGGTTTATATGTTTATTTACCATGAAATTTTCCTGCACAGACAAGTGAATGACTATAGGTACATAAAATGATTTTTAAGCCAAAATGAAGTAAACTTATGAAAAAGGCTTGTTTATCTGTAGATGTCTATATAAATAAATATTGTTTGAGGACGGTAGAAGGCTGTGTTCTCTGGAACCCTGTTGAGGTAATGGTACAGTATTTATTTATTTATTTTGTGTTACTTTAGAAATATTTTATGTGTGTGAGCGTTTGCTTGTGTGTCTTTATTTTGGGACTGGAGTTGTGGATGGTTGTGACCTACATTGTGAGCACTGGGAACCAAACCCTTGTCATTTACAAGAGCAGTAAATGTTCTTAAGCAGTGAGCTCCTACTTTTAATTTTTAAAAGGTATATTCTGACTCTCACCCCCAGGATTTTGTTATGTGTCCAATCTGGATTTGAACCCTTAAGCTCAAATGATTCTCCCGAGCCAGTCTGCTGAGTAAGTGAAACTGCCAGTATGTACAAACTGTCCCAGGCCAAGGTGCTTCATTGAATCTTAGCCCTAGAAATAAATTCAGTGTTGCAATGGATAAAAGTTCTAAAAACTGACATGTGTCTATTTGCCCTATTTGAATAGCTGTATATGGTGGTCATATACTGATATAAATAACATACAATATTTTAGAAAAGTAGATAAGAGAAGCACCATGTTAATGTAGCCTGGTCTGTGTTGTCAAAAAATGCAAAAGTAATTGCAAATAAAGTATATTCTGGTCCTGGAATTGAGCTTTCTGTTTCTATTATAAAGAAAAACTGTATTCTTCATAACTGCTATTTGGAGCTGGAGACACAGCCTTAATTAGTTCTCCTCACCCCCTAAAATGAAATCAGCAGCTGGGATGTGCAGTTGTACAGAGTGCAAAGTGAAGGATGGAGGCTGTTTTTATTTTACGGGGATAAGAGGCCTTCCCTGGGGAGCAAGATAGTACAGGTTAAGAATCACCCACTAGCATTTCTTGAGTGAAGTCCTAGTTCACAAAACTAAAAATAATGGCCTTTGTAAAGTCTTTAATGGTTTTGAGACTGGCCCCTTTTGGATGGTTAATCTTCCCAGGAGAGAAGTTTAAAAATGGCTAGCTTACTTCCCACACTACCTCAGCTACTCCTTGGAATAACACACTCAGCAAGCTGTGGTCATTCACCATGATTTCACTGGTCATGAGGCAAAAATTATGGAATGCGTATGAAACTGGAGCATAGCCAGGAATCTTTATTTTAGAACTACAATCATAAGACTCATACATTCCCAGATGACTTAATGTGCAGCCATCCCCCAGGGCTCATTGACCTATTTTTTATTTATTTTTTATTTCTTATTTTTTTTTAATTTTTTAACCTCAGAATAATAAAGACATCTGGAAACCAAGGCTACATGCTGGAAGTGAGAATTGCCCAGCATGGGCCCTCAGGATGTTAGCTTCTAAAGCTTGGGATCAGCAACTTTTACTGTGTAAAAGCAACATCTAGACCTGGAGTGATTATAGTTTTTCATGGGCTTTTATAGTCAACATTTCCCTGGTCTCTTAATGCTATAACTCCGTTTGGGCAACATAATGGATTAATATTGGCCATGACATACCGTGTCTTTGAGTGCCTCCACACATGTCATGTTGCTTATTGTTACATCAACCTGAAGGACCATGCAGATGGTGTATTATTTTTCCCATTTCTAGGTAGGAAAGTGAACATTCAGAGAATTAGATGCATTAGCATATTGAATTCTTTCACCCTGAAAAGTAAAAATCAAGATGAAGCAAAATCTCTTTGTTCCCTCATACGTTGTTTAAAAACCTGGTTTCTGTAAGGCATGTTTTGTATTTCTGTGGTTGTTCATCCTTCATTCACCACAGATACTTTAGTGTGTCTTTTATGAGTACTAAGAAGGAACTTGTTAAAGTCACAGATAACTCCCAATTTATCAAATAGATTTGAGTTTTAGGACTTCTTTTTCAAATATACCTTTCCCTATGTCCCTCTCCCTCAATGTCCTTCCCTCTTCATATGTCCCCTTTTCCTCCATGGCCCTCACTCCTCCATCCCTTTCTCTCCCTATATTCCTCTCTCCTCCCATTTTCTTCCTCCTCATCATCCCTCTCCCTATGTCCCTCCCTCTGCTTGTGCCCCTCCCCCACATCCCTCCCTCTTCCTATATCCTGTCCCCCACGTCCCTCCCTCCTCCATCCCTTCTTTTCCCCATATCCCTCTGTTCCTCTGTTTTCTCCTTCCCCCTGACACTCCGTCTTTCTTTGTCTGTCCCTCTCCCTATGTCCCTCTTTTCTACTGTCCCTTTCTCTCCCTGTGCCTTTCCCTCTCCTTCCACCCTATTTCTTTGGCGGTTGACTAAGAATGCTCTACCTAACCATTCTTCACCAATTCCCTGTAAATATTCTGCTATGACCTCAAGGCTCATGTATCCACCTCTATGTTGATTCTTCTCTTGGGTGTTCTAGGTTGATGCCAATTTTAGTGTTTGCAAAAGCCAAACTCTTTACCTCTTTCTGTTGCATTTTCTCAGTAAAATACTTCTGTCCTGCATATCACAAAGCTCTTAGCTGTACTTTTCTTCTGCTTTGCCCTCATTTCTCGTAGTCAACAAATCTCTTCTGCCCAGTGTCAAGCCTTTCAGCAGATACAAATAAAACTGCCCCACTTCCCAGGATCTCTCTAGAACTTTCTATATTTCTAGTTACCTATGATTGCATCTTTTCTCTGCGTCCCTCCACACTCTGTCCCTCATTGTTCATCTTAGGCCTTTCTTCTGGGGAACATTCTCTGATTTTCAGCCATAGCCCTGGTGATCTACCTATTTTTGATACATCATTCTGTATGCCCTTGGTATCCACTGTGCTGGACGCAGTTTTCGTGCATGCTTTGATAGCAGAGACTACTGCTAACAAACAACTTTATATTTCAGTCACTTAGCAGCTACTTTTTTCCATCTGTGGCTCTAAACCTTTTAGACTTGATTCTTTTGCATGGAGCTGAACAAAAAGCTGAGAGAAAGCTGAAGCCCAGAGGGAGGATTTTTCGTGGTTATTCTTATGGATGCCCAGATATAACATTTCACCTCCACTCCCATTCTATTAGTCAGCATGCTAATACATGGAAGCTAAGAAATCTGGTGTATCTTTATGTCCAAGGAAAACAAATATGCTGAAAAACTTTTAGTTTGCCCAATTGCCTGATTATGCACTATGCTCTGAGTTCCAGAAAGACATTGATTTACACACATAGAGAGAGGGAGGGTTGGTCTATTTATAACATCCAGCATAGTATTGGATGAACAGTAGTGTTGAAATGAGGCCTCTTGTTTGTTTCCCGGCCGCCTGGCAGTTCAGACCGGAAATAAACACAGAAACTATATTATTTAAAACACTGCTTAGCCCATTAGCTCTAGCTTCTTTTTGGCTAACATTTATTTTCATTTTTTTTTTTTACATTGTTTTGTTTTATTTTTTCCATTCAAGAACATAATTAAAGATAAAAAAAAAATTTTTTCCTTTCTTCCCCTTCTCCCGGTCCCCTCCCACTACCCCCCACCCCTCCTCCCTCCCCCTTCTTCCTTGAAAGAGGGCATGGTGCCCTGCCCTGTTGGAAGTCCAAGGCCCACCCCCATCCCTCCTGG
>PVIU01018814.1:0-38059 GCA_004026605.1 Ondatra zibethicus
CAATGTAATACTTAGACTCCTTAAAATAGAATGTTTACTAAAACTTCTGTTATGCATTCCTTGCTTAATATTGTTTATTGTTTGTAATTTTGCATTTGGTGTCAGTTCCAATTGTATATAGCTATGTTGGGTTTGGATTAATCCTGTTTACACAAAAGGGGGAGATGATGGGGGAAGAGCCACTAGCCAATCACATCAAGTTGGGGTGTGGCTACTGGGACCCCAGGAGAACTCAGGTACGCTCTCGCTCCATGCGGTGTCCGCCAGAGGGATTGGATCGCGACTTTGGTAGAGTGAGCTCCCCTTTTTCCTTTCATTAAAAATACCTGTTTCTATTGAGCTAGCTTGGTTATTGATTTGTGCCGACTTGATAATTCGTCATCATCAAACTGCCACATGTGTGTGAGCTTTAAAAAGCACCCACTGAATGTCTCAAGATCAAGTACTCTGGCATCTTGAAGCTGAAGCCAATGTGTCCTGCTACGTTGAGCCAGGGTTCAGAGCCCAGGCTACCTCTACCACCCCCAAGTTGCTGGTAGAATTTATTTCCTTGAAGTTGTGGATTAGAGGCTCCTGTCTGGCTGCCAGATCCAGCCCTTGCCACAAGGTACCCACCTCAGAAACAGAAAATCTTTGCATCAATTTTCTCTCCTGCTACCTGTCAGGAAACTCTTTACTTTTAAAAATAGAATATTTTCGATAATTTTATACAATGTATTTGTCATGTTTATCTCCTACTCCTGCCCTTAATTCCTCCCAGATCCACCCTCATCTCCTCATTCCTTCAAGTTTTTCCTTCTTTCTTTTTTATAGCCCACCAAGTTCAATTTGTGCTGCCCACATTCTCACAGGAGTAGGGGCGTCCACTGGAACACGCTCTACCTACCAGGGGCCATGCTCTTAAGTAAACGAACTCTCCCCGCCCTGGAAGCTGGATAGAGGCCAAGGAGTCAAGAAAGACAACATGAAGTGGAGATATAAGCCTATGCACTGGAGAACTGCAAGTGGATATGATTGCAAGCGGCTATGATTTAGCAGATACGGATGTTCTAAGATATGAGCCAGTGCCATGAGAACACAGAAAACTCTACATGAAAATGGGATGTGGGTACTCACACTGTGTGGAGCACAGCCTTCCTGGCAGACAGGAAGCTCTAATTACGGGGTTAGAAAGATGGGTTACATTTCATAGAGCATGAATCTTGGTGGGGATCTGTGATGAGTTGTTCATTGATCTGAAAGTGTAAAAAAGAAGAAAAATACCTGAATAGACAGAACTAAGATACAGTGACGAGGGAGGCAGGGAGGGAAGGAGAGAGAAGGGGGGTTATTTTTTCATTTTATATTCGATCCATTCCAAGTATGCATAATGATTACAAATAGTATAATGGTATAATTTTATTAAAGACAGAAAATGTGTATTGTATTTTATTAATTTATTTTTACTAGTATTAGGAATTAAACTCGAGCTTGGACATGCTAGTCAAGGTTTCTGCTAATGAGCTATACTCCAGCCCCCCAAAAGACCCTACTCCCCTCAAGTTTTAACAAGTGATGCTTGGATCTTGATTATGTCATCCTGTGGGCAGCTGCACATCTACGCCAATATGCAAACTGATTTTCCTATTTGTCAGTAAATATCCAGATGAAATCCACGGAATATGCTCACACGTTTTTGAAAATAGTCAACAGCTGTATGCTTATTATTCCTCTTGTCCAAATATTAATACCTTTAGAAGAGCTATGTAAAGCTCATATTTATATTACATCATCTCTGGAATCTAAAATATAACCTGGGGCACTTGCGAAGTGAAGGTCTCATGTTCTCATCTTTGCCAAGATACTAGGAGATCACTAAAAGCAAGTTTCCAACCACAAGCCTCAGACACATTCCTGAAATCCTGTGAAGTTGACCAGAGGTGATTTTTTTTTCTGTATAACTTCTTGAATAAATAATTTAAAAAGAACTTATTTTGAAATTAGTTGTAAGGAAGGTGGGCAGGGAATGGCAAAGGTTATCCTGCATGATGGGTGATTCATTTCCAAACTAAGTTCTACTGTGAGATAACGACCCTACCCTATGGGGGTTGCCACTTCTTTGAAGTGTCTGAGTCACTTGTGGGTGAATCTGTACTTCAAAGACAAAGATCAATGACAGTGTGCTTCTGGGTGCACAGCTTCCTGCACAGGGTCCTTACATACCTTCATGGCATAGGACTCAAGGGGAAGCCTGCTTCTCCTGGAAAGCAGATTTCCCTGTAAAAGGCATGGCAGTCGATTTCCTAGTGGGCTTCTAAAGACTCGTTCCTTTCCTTCTTCAGCCAGCCACAGCTTGCAGCACCGGTAAACTTCATAAGCGAAGCTTCCTGACTAGAAGTTGGTGATCTTCATGGTATAGCTTTTTCTCAAGTCCTGGTTTCCTTCGAAGCAAACATTTAAAGATACCTTGAGGAGTTTCTCCCACAACACTCAGAGCCAATATCACAGTTTCCCTTTTCTAGTCAATAATTATGCTTCTAAGCTTTAGCTGATAGTATCAGCTAGAAATATGAATGCATGCAAGTGAGAGAATGAACGAATGTTGCCTGTTAGCAGTTCAGTGTACAAGCTCCAAACTCCAACACACGCCTCCATTCAATCCGTCACTAGCAACTTCTTGATCAATTTACTGTCATCCTCTCTGTGTCTAGTTCATTTGTGAGATCAAGAAAGGAGAGAGAGAGAGAGAGAGAGAGAGAGAGAGAGAGAGAGAGAGAGAGAGAGAGAGAGAAGGAGGGAAAGTAGGAAGAGAGGGAGAAAGGGAGGGAGGGAGGAAGACAGACAGGAAAGAAGGTTGGTCAGC
Source organism: Ondatra zibethicus (assembly GCA_004026605.1). NCBI lineage: Eukaryota > Metazoa > Chordata > Mammalia > Rodentia > Cricetidae > Ondatra > Ondatra zibethicus. The sequence goes on from PVIU01018814.1 coordinate 2,843, forward strand.
AGTCAGCTGGTAAAGAGGATCGGTCAATAGGGGAAGTGCTTGTTGGGCAAACATTAGGACCTGAATTCAATCCTGAGAATACGTGTAAAAATCCAGGTGTGGTAGTGTGAGTGTGCATTTCCACGGCTGGGAGGCAGAGTCAGGTAGATCCCTAGGGTTTGCTTACCAGCCAGCCTTGATCCAGACCAGTGAGAGACCCTGCTCAATAAAAACAAGGTGGCTATCCTCTGGGCTCTGACACTTGAGGTTGACCTCTGGCCTCTATAAACATGTACACACACATACACACACACACACTGACTTTCTATTTATGAAGACTGGGATCCCACCACTTTAGATGGACAGAAAGTTTTGGTAAATCTTCTAGCACCTCCAACTACCAGCTTTTGATATAGCTTCTTTGGCATTTGCACAAATTGTGTAAGGTGTGTGTTGGAATATGTTTTTCTTATTTTCTAACTTCATTTCTCTTCAAATTTGACAACTTGTATCTTTGCATCACAGGGAGTTGAGTGCCTGGTTGTATAGATGCGATTGAGAACCATCTGTTCTATGAAATGGTAAAGGATGAGGTTTTTTCTCTCAAGGGTGAAAGACCAGCAACTCTTCTCAGTTGTAGGAAGGGTTCTCTCTCTTTTCAGCAGCAGAGGAAGTGTGTGACCCTTCACCTACAATCCAGGATGTACCATATCTAAGAAGCGATCCTTGTCTATTAATAAGGGTAAATTCGACCTAGAAAAGAGACCTTGTATGGCACAACACAGTTCTTTCTTTGTCCAGTGTAGCCCAGAGAAGCCCAGAGTCTGGACTTCCAAGACACGAGTTTTGTTTCCTCTGACCAAAGCCTCTTCCCCGAGGACTAGTTCTCACAGTACCAGAAGGTGCTATGCAAACTGCCTGGGGAGAAGAGTAGTCAACAGCCCTGCCCGGCTGTGATGTGCACAACCCACAACACTGGCCAATGCACCGAGATATCCCCAAAGATGCAGCATGGCCTTCTATCTCAGTGGTAACCACAACTCTCTAATTGGAGTTGAGGCTTGCTCATTAGGAGGAAAATCATGCCAGGTGCTGTAAACCTAGCCAGCTACCCATGGCTGGTGAGGTCATGGGACCTAGAGGAGAGCCTACTACGGCCACTTTGCTGGATTAGCATGATTTCTAACTGTCTTCTAAACATTCATCCTTATACCCACAGATAAAGGTCTCTCTCACCCCTCATCAAAGAAGCTTCCTTCTCGAGCAGCTGGAGACCATTAAGGAAATTATCAAGATGCATAGAACAAGTGATTGTGGAGTGCCAAACTCCCAGGGACACATCAGCAACACAAACCTATCACTTAAGACTCGGGACATCACAGTAGAAGGGGGTGGATTTTAAGAGCTAGCGGGCCAGGACATCTGCTAGGATGTAGTGTCTTCTCTGTATGATAGGGAGCTATACCCATGAAATCTCAACAACAGGTTGCTGAAACAAGACCTGCACAATAATGCCAATGTGGACAGGGGAACCACCATGGGGCCCTGGCCCTAGATGATGGAGCTGTAGGAAACCAGCTACTGTCAGGGAGAATAAGCCTACCCCAGGGATGAGCCTCCTAATTGCTTATCCGATCCCTAGGGGTCAGCCCTAAAAACATACCCACACACGCCACGTTAAGTAGACTCAGAAGGTTGTATTTATATGTTTATACACACACACACGAATGCATGTAACAATAATTAAAGAAGAGGGCATGAGTTTGAGAGGGAACAGGGTGGAGGTATGTCAAGAGTTGGAGGAAGGAGAGGGAAGCGGGGAGAATGCAAATACAGTACTCATAAATGAAATTATCAAAAATAATATCTGAAAATACATATACAATTTTAAAAGGTAAGTTTGAAAACTGGAGAAGAGATTCTTCCCAGTAGGCTGGCACCCCGACCTGAATGTGATAAGTTCTTGCCCTGGGCATCCACATTGGCTTTGAAGCTGTAGTTTCCTTGAGGTTGAAACTTAGAAGCAAGAAAGAAAACTAGAGTCCATCACAACTGATGGGGGAGGGGAGGAAGGAAAGAGAGAGCTAGAGAAGGTGGCTCAGCAGAGCAGAGCACTGACTGCTTTTCAGAGGTCCCATGTTTGGTTCCCAGCACTCCCGTGGCTGCTCACAACTGTCTGTAGCTCTAGTTCCAGAGGATTTGGCACTCTCCTTTAGCCCCCATAGATACTAGCATACATGTGGTGCATAGACATACATGTAGGCAAAACACCCATACACATAAAAATAAATAAATCTTAATTTTTAAAAAAGAAACAAAAGAAATAAAGGGAACATATTGGACAGGAATCATTACATTTCCCTTTGTTCAGGTTTGTGGGGAATTGCATCAGCAGCCTAGCTCACCTCATTCCCAAAGGGAAAGCACCAGGAACAGTACTGCAGGGTAGACCAGAAGGACGTGGACCAGGATAGACCTTCAAAGGCCCTGCTTCCCCACAGTAAGTTTCAGCACCTGGCACATGACATTTAACTTCAGCTCCTTCAAAAGGGCACCCAGAGGCCATTACCTCCCAGTTCCCAAGCTGTTTTCAGGACTTGAGCTCATATGAGAACAAATGACAAGCCACACACATTTTACTCACCTCCACCCACACAAGGAAACCTAGCTGAATCTGGGCTGCAGGCCACAGCACCTTACTCGAACACCACTGTGAAAGTACTCATGCCCGGAACTCCCCCCAAATGACAGCACAGTGAAAATCCGTGCTGAGCATAGTGCCTACCATCAATCACTGTGCCAGGCCCTGGCTTTTAGCTGGATATGAATATTTCATCCTTATAAAAATGCCATGATAGAGCTAGAAAGATGGGTCAGTGGGTTAGGGCACTGGCTGCTTTTGCAGAGGGCTATGGTTCAAGACTTGAACTCACCAGCAACCACATGACGGCTCACAACCATCTGCAACTCTACTTCCAGGGGCTCAGACACCCTTTCCTGGCTTCCACAAGCACTGCACACTTTTGTCACACAAACATGCAGGCAGGCAAAACAATCACACAAATAAAGTAAAATTAAGTAAAAAAAAAAAAAACTAAAAAAAAGACACCCTATAAGGTAGAGACATGGAGAATTAGCTTGCCTCAGATTATAGCACTGCTGCCCAGAGAAAACAGGAAGCCTGACTCCTAAACCATGCTCTTAAATGTAGTCCTCAAGCTTTGTGTGTGTGTGCGTGTGTGTGTGTGCGTGTGTGTGTGCACATGTGTCCCTGCGTGTGTGTGCGTGTGCATGTGTGTATGTGTGCGTGTGTGTGTGTGCCTGTGTGTGTGTGCGTGTGTATTCAAGATGTATATAAATGAGTTCCTGGAGGACAGGTGCCAGAGGTGTGACACAGGCAAAAAGAAGGAAAAGGAGAAAAGAGACATCCTGAGAGCCTGGGACAACTCTTAATGGCCTCACCTTTCATGCAGAGTCTGCGCGGCCCTTTGAGAGCTGCGACAACAGGAGGCTCCTGGCAGGGCATATAGCAATTTCTCACTCTGTCCCAGTGACAGTTTGAGGAGACCAATTCAATAAAACATCATTTGCCAATTACTGCAGTTTCCTAGGAATCTCTTCGGGAAGGTGTGAATTGCAGTAAGAAGCCCTAACCCCAGTCCCCAAAGCTCGCTCTCTCCAGCCCTGTTCTGAGTGGATGCACAAAGCAGCAGGCGAGGGTGATGGGAACGGGGAGGGGGCGACAAAGGCTCAAAACATAGTACAGTCCCTCAGACCTAGCCAGGACGGGTCCACCACATCGTCATTTATATGCGTGTACAGGTATAGCACTTATGCACATAAACAACAAGGTAGAGTATATAAACGTAAACAAACTCCCCCGACCCCGTGAACCTCTAGTCGTTCATAGCTAACAATGGAAGGCATCTTGTCATGAAGACACAAGCTTTTCTTTAGGTATAACTCATCCTGGTGTCTTACTAGGGATTTAAAATTTAAAATATCTACCCTAAAGTCAGCTTGTACATTTAGAAGGCTGTTGTTTTATACAGTTGGACGATCTCTCTCTCTCTTGTTTTTCCTAAAAAGAGCTTCTAACTCCAGCAAAGTCCACGTGGGTGGAAATATAATGGAAAGGGCTCTATCTCAGCTAACAGCCTGCTAACACTATTGAAGAACTTCGACACCACTCAGCGACATGTTATTAGGAGAAAGGAAGGCTGGAGCCCCATGCCATACCATCTCACGGCTTGGCCCCATCTTGAGTCTCCCCCTCACTTCTCACCTTTACTGCATATCTTTAAGCCCTGATTGATTAAGATGATAATGGACTTTTCAACAGGAAACATGTGCTCTAAAGGCCTTCAGCTAAATCGGCGCACTCATTTTGGATGAGCATTCTTTATAAAGAGATCCAAGGCAAAAGTCATTTTTTAAAACGTGTGGTTTTCTGGGCCAAATGTAAATACTGACAAAGGCCTATTTGTCTTCCACTGTACAGTACTAGGGATTCCTCCGCAATCCCACTGAAGTTCTTCGGTGTGTTCACCAGTCGGCTCTCTCCCTGATTAGAACTGAAACAAGAAAGCAAGAGTGGAGGGGCTGGGAAGACAGCCCAGTTAGCAAAGTGCTTGCCACTTATGCATGAAGACCTGAGCTTGATTCTGCCAACCAAAAGTTTCAAAACAGGCTGGGTGCTGTGGTTTGTAGTGTAGTGCTGGGGAGGTTGAGACAGACAGACAGATGCCTGGGGCTTTCTGTGCAGACAGTCTAGCTGAAATAGTCTCAAAACCTAAGGTGGGGAACAACTGGGGAAGATGTCCAACGTTGACCTCTAGACTCCAAACAACTCTGAGTGAGCATGTATGCCCATACACACACGCATGCACACACGCATGCATGCACATGGGCATACACACACGGAGGTAAGAGAGTGGCTACTTCGTTTGCACAATGAGCTTAGTATACAGTGACATGTAAGCACTCAACACACATCGGACAAAGAAATGATGAAGGGGTGAAGGAAGGAGGGGCTCCGACCCTACCCCTGTGAGCTATGTGTTTGCCCTCTAGCCCAAGACAGTACTCTGTTGATTCCTCAGTGTCTTCTGCAGTAGTCAGACCAGGGAAATGGTATCATATTTAAGACCAGCACTGATAAGCAGGTGCTGTTCGGCGCATGGAGGCATTCAAGTGCTCAGTAACAGGAGTGGAGCTGTCTCTCAGGAATGGTTCTCCATTTCCCACATGACCTGATGGGGGAAGAGCCACTAGCCAATCACATCAAGTTGGGGTGTGGCTACTGGGACCCCAGGTAGAAAATCGGGAGAACACAGGTACGTGCTCTCTCCATGCAGTGTCCGCCAGAAGGACTAGATCATGACTTGGGTTGAGTGAGTTCCCCTTTTTTCTTTCATTAAAAACACCTGTTTCTATTGAGCTGGCTTGGTTATTGATTTGTGCTGACTTGATAATTCATCATCGATGACCAGCACCACAGAGTACATGTTGTCCCAGGATACAACCTTCTTCTCATTGCTTGCTCAGCTTCAGGTTTCTTGTCTGTGAAAATGTGGTAATTCTTGTTAAACGGTATAATACAAACAGTGGCTATTAATTTTTCTTTTGAGATAGGATCTTTCTTTGTAGCTTGGGCTAGCCTGGACTCATTATGTAGCTTAGGCTATCCTCCGATTTGCAAGATCCTCCTTCCTCTGCCTCTTGAGTATTGGGATTGCATATGTATGTTAACTGGTTGAAAGCCTGATTTGTTGAAATTAACAATACTAGTGCAAATGGAAATAAAAGTTAAAAATTTATTAGAAGGGTGTAAGTTATAAACATTGATTTGTTCTCAAGACTAGGAAAATGTATTTAAGCATGTTAAAAGTAAAGGTTAAACACGACCTGATCATAGATGAAGATGGATATAGATGATCATAGATGATCATAGATGAAGATGGATATAGATGATCATAGATGAAGATGGATATAGAGCTGTCAGATGATATAAAACAAAGCAGACCAGGAAGGAAGCCAGATGTAAGGCTGCTCACCTGTGTGGAGGCCCCAAAATGTGAGCCTGTTTCCACGTTGACCAAAGGTCAGAGAGTTGGAACTTACCTTGAGTCCTTCAAGGTTATTGTGTTTCTACCTCAAACAAGGGTCCCACCTAGATTTATAGCAGAGAGTTCTGCTCTCTCAAAGTTATTGTCAACAGGTGTGGCTAATAGCCAGACCTTGTATTTCAGGAATAGAAAAGTAGATCTGTTTCTGCCTCAAACAAAAGTCTGTGGATCCAACTAAATTCCAGTTCCCCTAAGGAGATAACTTTGGATTCCACCCAGGGAGTGGTTTGCCTATGGAATGTTTAGGTCTAGGATGTAAGTGTGACTTGTTTTGTTCTAGCAACTGACTGTTTAACTACGGATGGTGACCTTCAACTGGTCTGTTCACTTCCTTGTATGTTAATGCAGTCTTTTGTCTTACTCCTACCTTTTGGGGCCAGGGGTTTTTAAGCAGTTGGAAATTAAACAAGGGCGAATTTTAGTACTCACTGGAACTCTCTCCTGATACTATCCTATATGTTCTCCATTTTATTATTTTCATTCATGTCTTCATATTCTTCACTATATTTCTAAATACCCATGCCTCTACCCTGACAAGAGGTATTTTTGTCCAGGTTGGTCCTGGACACACCTGTCAGGCAGAAGTAGGAGGATCAGGAATTCAAAATCATCTTAGCCTACACTGGGAGTTTTAGGCCTGCCTGTGCAACATGACTCTCTCTCTCTCTCTCTCTCTCTCTCTCTCTCTCTCTCTCTCTCTCTCTCTCTGTGTGTGTGTGTGTGTGTGTGTGTCTGAGGAGGATGAGGAGGAAGAAGAACAACAAAATTTAAAAGGAAAAATAACCAAAAGAAAACAGAAAGGGGAATAAAGACAACTCTGTCATTCCAGAGACAGGAATGAGAGGAAAAATCACAGCAAACAGAAAAAAAATGTAAAAAGAAAAGAATGGAAGAGATGCATAATCACAGTAAGAGCCTGACAACAAGAAAATGAAAAAAAAAAAGCAGTGTGATGTGGGATTCCCCTCTGTATGCTGTGAATACCATCATTTAATAAAGAAACTGCCTTAGGCTTGTGATAGGGCAAAAGAGTAGAGCTAGGCAGGGAAAACTAAACTGAATGCTGGGAGAAAGAAGGAGGAATCAGTGAGAAGCCATGTAGCCCCATCAGAGACAGACGCCAGATGGAACTTTACCCGGTAAGCCACAGCCACGGGCGATACACAGCTTAATAGAAATAGGTTAAATTAAGATGTAAGAATTAGCCAAAAAGAAGCTAGAGCTAATGGGCCAAGCAGTGATTTAATTAATACAGTTTCTGTGTGGTTATTTTGGGGCTGAGCAGCAGGACCAACAAGTGACCTCTTACAATAGGGATGGGGGAAGGGAGAGGACTTTCAGGTTAGGTTTCAAACGAAAAGTACACAAATGCCTTCTAAAGAGAAGTGCTTTAACACAGACCTGAAGAGGCTGGAGCAGTGAGGTTTAGGAGCAGAGGGTAAAGAAACAGTAAAGCAGAGGAAGATATCCGACTTGTCTATGAATCTGAAAACGCATCCAACCTCTAACAGGGTTAAGAGGAAGTAACAATGAGACTTGGGTTTCCACCTATAGCAAGATGTGCGGAAAGTGTGACAGTTGGGGACATCCAGGGATGTAGGGGGCAGGGAAGTGGGTTCTGCCCTCAACACCAATTGGCTGAATTCTCCAAGGAATCCAGGGTAGGGCTGCTCCAGGGATAGCCAGGGTGACATGGCTTCTTTAGATTTTTCTGCAGCACAATCATTGAGAGGCAAAAGGTACGCAGGGGATGAACGCCGTCACTAAGTCAAGTCAGCATCCTGCCAGGCATGGTGTCCACGTCTGTGATTCCACACTCACAGTGCAGGAAGGAGAATTAGGAGTTCAAGAGCCTGGCCTACACACGTGAGAGCCTGTCTCAGGAAACAAACACAGCAAAAGGAGGGTTCCAGACCTGGCTCTGATGCTTAGACTGCCCCATCCCTTCAGCTGCCTTACGGCTCTCCTTATATGAAATGACAGTTCATGCAAAACATATTGTACACTATTTAAAATCATCCTGGTCAATAGCATTACTATTTTTGTAATAATACATATACTGACATGATCCTATAGAAGCACAGAAAAAAAAAACCACGTATATAAAATTTGACAAAATCTGGTCACTGTTGCCTGGATGCTTCCATTCTGCCTTGAAACAATTAAAAGCCACTTTAAATTTAAGAGAAGCGCTTCAGCATCTTTGGCTCCAAAACCATGGCCACCTTGTTTCCTTCATAGAAATGCAAGAAGATGGTCCCGTGCTCGCCCACAGCTGTGCCTGTCTGAAACGTTCACAGTCACTGGTCAGCGCCCACGCAGGAGGAGTCAGAGAAAGGGCTTTTAGCAGCTACATCCCAGGCCCAGGCCACAGACCTCAGCGTGGCTTGTCACCCCTGAAGTGGGAAGCAGGGATGCGGGATTCAGGCCACACCATCTCCAGTCTGCCTTTTACTGTCACAGCCACTATTGTTTCTGAAGGTGACATCTGAACAGCTTTCTGTCACTGGGGAGGGAAGGCTCTGCAGTGCAGAAATGATAGATTTCTCAGAGAGCATGAAGCTTTCTCCTCCTGTAAGATCCCGAGTATTATCTTCAAAAGTCAGGCCATCCAAAGAAAAACTCCAGGGCTGGAGAGATGGCTCAGTGGTTAAGAACACACATCATTCTTGCAGAGAATCCGAGTACAGTTCCCAGCACCCGTACAGGCAACCTACAATCACCTGCACTCCCACTCTGTGGGATGTGACATCCCCGTATGGCCTCTGTGGACACCTGTGTTCCCATGGATATACCCCCACACAGTCTCTCTCACACAATTAAAAAAACAATAAAATAAATCCAAAGACAATTCCCATGACATCTGTTTACATTCCCACTACATATGTTGAATGGAATCCTTCACTTCCATTCAGGAACAGTCCCTATCTCACGAGCAATGTTAATAAGTAAGACGGTAGGCAAGATGGCTTTTCTCTTTTGAGAAGAAAAGGCCAGATAACCTGGGTCCCCGTGAGACACCGCTCCCTGCCTTCCACAAAGCACCCTGTACCTGGAAGAATCGATTGTTCCCTGGAAGAATTGACTGTACTGGGAAGAAATCGACTGTACCTGGACAAATTTGACAGGTATAAGGAGCTTAGTACTTACTTCCAGGTGTCGGACAGAACTGGCAGTTAGCTCCAAGTAGAAAAGATGTCCACCTGGAACCTTCTGGAATCAACCCAGAGCCCCAGGACTGTAAAGTGCTACCCAGACGAGCAAGAGCGACCCTTCCTCTCTTGTGGACCAAGCTCAACACTCTCATCCTGATAAACTGTGTGATCTCTAAGCCGATTCTTAAATTGTGCTAATGGCACTCTTTATTTTAAAAGGTTTTGTTCATTTTACTTATGCATATGCTTTTACTTGCCTTATTAATCAATCATCTCTCCCTCAAAAATAGGTACATGAATATTCATAGGGTATTTATTCAGTATTACAAACTGTTAAAACAAGGTAAACCTATTTTAGCTAATTAGTGGGTGAGTAAGCAAATTATAACTAATTCATATAATAGAATGCTACCCAGTAATAAAAATAATGAATCAGGACTAGTGAGATGGCTCAACAGGTAAAGGACCCGCTGCAAAGCCTGAAGACCTGAGTTCAAGCCACACAATAGAAGGAGAGAACTGACTCTGACAGGCTGTCCTTTGACCTCCTCATAGATGCCATAACAATCCTTGGCAACCCATATGCAAAATAAATAAAAAGCAAATAAAACAAAAATTTTAAGTGAATCATTGACACATGCAATTATATAGATATACTCAAAGTATTTACACTAAGTAAATAAAAATTACATTCCATATCAGTCCATATATTTGACATTCTTGAAGGGGCAAGAATGTAGAAAAATAAATCAGACTTCTAGGGCTGTGAACTTGAATAATCATTGACATGTGGTAAGAGGAACATTTTAAAGTAATATCTTCTATATATTGATGATGATTATAATATATGACTGTGTCAAATGACAAAATTATTTAAAAGTGGATTTTACTCTAAGTAAAAATGAAACTTCACAAAAATCTGATTTTACTTAAATAGAAACTGCAATGGAATGTGCATGTTAGGGCACTCTCAGATAATCTGCAGCTGGAACCCACACAGTCATGATAACCAACGGCAGATCACTTGCACCTGGAACCCACACGGCCATGGTAACCAATGTCAGATCACCTGCAGCTGGAACCCACACGGCCATGGTAACCAATGTCAGATCACCTGCAGCTGGAACCCACACGACCATGGTAACGAAGGGGACAATCCGCCACAGTGTTTCACCATCTTGCTCCCCAATGATGGTATCACAGACAGATCATAATTGAATGAATGACTTAGCGTGAGCAAACTGTGAATAATGGGGACAGAATAAGAAGCTAAGACTTTGAATCTGGTCTTGGCAGACGAATGTCAGTGATAAAGAGCTGGATGAGACAGGCCAATGGCATCAAAATTTTAATGAGTTGACCCTTTTGAACCCCACTTTATCAACTCATAGATTGGTGTGTTGTGGAAGCTGATTTCACAGGGTTACCCTAGTTAAGAAAAAAAAATACTTCGGTTTGTATCAGTGGAACATTTCTGTCATAGTTGGCTTCTTGGGCTGCAGGAAATCCCTTTTGGCAAGAGCTCAAAGTTCATATTAGGTCAGAATGTTTAGTGTTACATTCTCTGGAGAATTTCAGACTTGGGGTGCCTTCATGATGTCATAAACACTCTTCAAGTTTCTAGAGAAAGTTTCAAAGTTCTAAGTATCATATATTTCTTTATCTCATCAATCTCCAAAACATCTGTTTCAAGTTAAGAAAACAGTGGGCATACATGAACATTCACCATGTGTGGAAGACCAGCAGAATGCTGGTGGTTCTTTGCTGGTTTAAAGCCCACTCACTTGTTGACAGATACCTCGGTTGATTCTATTACTTGACTAATGAGAAAGGATTGCAATGAACATTGGGTATATACTTAGAAGTGGTATAGCTGGGCCATATGGTACATAGGGTAGTTCTAATTTTTGGCTAAATACACACACACACACACACACACACACAAACATACACACAAAACAGAATTTTACTCACCCATAAAGTAGAAAATTTATGCAACTGGAGATCATCAAATTAAGTGAAATAAATCATGTACAGAAAGGCTAATACTGTATTTTTTCATCCATTTAGGATTCATAGAAATCTTTACAGAGACAGAAAGCATATGTATAACATATGTCATGTACCGTATGTGTATACACACATATGAATGAAAGCAGAAGGCAGACCAGCGTAGGGAAAGAGAGGCGACAAGGTAGCAGGGAAATGAGAGAAGAACTGAAAGAAGGAGGTGGTAAGAATCTTCAGGTGCATGAAATACTTACAGGAATGTGTAGGAAACAAGACACTGTGTACAATGAATCTACACTAATAAAAATATAAAATCCATTTAAAGGGAATGTCCACAGGAGGAAGGACGGGCAATGGAGGCTTCACTGTCTTCCAAACCCCCAGGAAGGAAGCCCCTGCCTACGGGAGGGGCTGTGAGAGGACAGCGCTCTCCCCTAAAGCCATGTGTTTTCAAACATCCTCATTAAGGTTACCTTCTGCAAGGACCTTGGCCATTACATTTATATCAAATACCAGGAAGCTGTCTTTGGGTCTTGAAAAGTGTCTGAGTCAGTTATGAGTCACAGGCCCTGTGCTCGAGGAAGAGTTTCCTTGGTGCTGAAAGATGTCTGAGTCACTTAGGAAATGGAGAAGGATGGCGCCCTGCCAGCACGTGGGTTGTGGAGCGTCTGAGCAGCTCAAAGTTCACGTTGGCTGTGTGCATTAATCACCATAATTTGACTAACAAGCCTGAAGTGACAGCTTAGCATCAGCCTGGCACGAGGGCCGCACACACCAGACAAAGGAAAACAAACAGGGAGATCTTTGACACAGAACCTTCCCCCCCTCCCAGTTTGCTTCCACTACAGCTGAGAATTTTCAGAATGTCATTAAAAGAACCAAGAACATGAGCAAACGGAGACAATGAAGAGGAAGCCCTGGTATAAGGTAGGCAAGCCCAGGGTCAGATTTCCTGTCCACGTGTGCATTTCTTGCTACAGATCTTAGCAGCTTGACCTTGACCTGTGGCTGTGGCTCTGTGCCAGGCCCCGTCACACTATGGCCCATACTACCTTGGCAGTCCTTTGCCAGGTAATACTGTTCAGCGACCCCAGCAGGCAATCTGTGATTACAAATATTTAGACTTTTGTCATTTTCTTTTTAAAATTACTTAATCCTTCAAATTCAAGACTAGTAATAAACAAAAAAATTCAGAATCTTATAAAAACAAGAATAAACATTTTTTTTTGCAAGGAAACTGAAGGTAAAAGCTACATCCTCTCTTCTTGCCCCTTTCCCACTTTTAAGACAAAGAATCATGACTTTATAAAAAAAGCATGATTATTATTATTATTATTATTATTTTAAAACTTAAGTCAAAGGTAGGCGATGTAGTTCAATCTCTAGAGTGCTTGCCTAGCATGCAGGAGACCCTGAGTCCCATCCACAGCAACGCATAAGCTGAACATGATGGTGTGTTAGGGACTGCGGACCCCCAGACCCTGAATTTCCTGTAAACACCTTGTTTTCCTGCAGCTGCTCTGCAGGAGACCCTGATGGCAGGGGAGTGGTTTCTGGTGGCTTGCAGCTGAAGGATCCTGAGAGCTAGGGCATGGCTATTGGTGGGGAAAGGCACTATATAAGCTGCCCTGGAACACAGTAAAGTTGGTATTCTTGGGGAATTCAAGGATGACCCATGTCTCTGTCTCTGTGTGTATGTGTGTGTGTCAATCTCCAGGCCCTTGCCCGGCTTGCAAACCATCCCGTAGTGCAGGCTGTACGCTACAGGGGTAGTACCGTAGTATACTTAGTAGCACGACCCATACTGTAGCGTGTAGAGCAGGGGTTGCTCTACAATGGTGTATACCTCTAAGTCCCAGCACTCAGGAGGAGGAGGCAAGAGGATCAGAATCTCCAGGGTCCTCAGGTGCATAGTGAGGTCTGAGGCCAGCCTAGGCTACATGAGATTCCCATCTCAACAAAGAAACTAAGAGTAACAAAATCTCAAATCAAACAATAGAATGGCTCAGTTCCCATGTATAGCACTTAACTTTTCATAGTTTTTCAACTCCAACATGACCCATTAAATTTTCCAGAAATATATTTTCTAGTCATGTACAATGTCTAATGTTGCAAGGCCTGCTTTCTGCTCCATCTTTTATGTAATCTTTAAATCTGAGCTTTAGACAATGGTCATAAAACATAACAAAATGTCCTGGATATTAGTAAGCTAGAAGTGAACCCACACTTCTCTCTCAATCTGTAGCTGGCTTTCTTGGTCATAAATAAAGCCTGAGTTTACAAATTGCTATTCGTGGGGCTGGAAAGAAGGCTCAATGGTTAAAGAGCACTTGCTGCCCCTCTAGAAGCCTCAAGTTCATTCTCTGGACCCTCATGAAAAGGTTCCTAACTGCTTGTAATTCCAGCTTGAGGGTATTCAATGCCTTTTCTGGCCTCTGTGACAAACTGCACATGTGTGCGCATACAGATACACATGGACAAATAAGTTAAATATTTTAAAAGAAAAAGTGATATTAATAACAATAAGCCTGCCTATCCTAACTTCTGATTTCTGAAAACCAAGCAACTCAAGGCCAGTTTTCTTTGAAAGTGGTAGTCTTTCCCTCCCTAAAATATGGCTTCATAGCATTTGGAAGAGAACAAAGAGGATTCTGGGTCAGAGAAGCGGCCACCTTATTTCACAGTCAGTGGTATGGGCACCCTTTTAAATTCAGCCCCAACTGCCAGAGCTGAGCCACAGGAGTGGCTGGAGAGGGATTCTACAGTTTAGCTAACTGCCCAACAGCTGTAGGCGGTAGCTACCCACAATTAACTCCTGGAAACCACTTCATATATTGCAAACATGTGTATCTTCCTGGTCGCTTTCCATCACTCCCCAAATACAAACGTGTATGGCTTCATGTCTCCCACATGTCCTCTGTTCCTGAGGGCCGATGTGGCTGCTGGTAAGACAACTCAGAGTCACTGAAGTTATAGGGCTTCATCTTCACACCTTCAGGTCTCCACAGAGGGGAGCAGTCAGTCACCCACTAATGTGACAAGGGTGTTCCTCTCCCCATGGTCTCCATTAGCGCTTAAGATTTTAGCCAAAGCAATAAAGTAAGAGAACTAGGAAAGGGGTAGCAAAATGATCCCTGTTGCAGAGGTGTGACCCTTTACTTGAGAGACCCTGAATACCCCACCAGAAAACTATTAGAAGCGATCAGTTCTTCCAGCTGAGTAACAGCATACGAAATGAACATGGGAAAATCAGCAGCCCTTTGATATACCAATAATGAATATTCTGAGAAATAAATCAGGAAAAATAATCCCCTTCACCATAGCCTCCAGAACAAAACAAAATAAAACAAACAAACACACAACAGAAAATAAGCCTAACCAATGAAGTGAGGGATCTCTATAATAAAAAGCCTAAAACACTGAAGATAGGCATGAAGTAAGACACTGAAGACTGAAAGACTCTTTCTATGCTCATGGATTGGAAGCATTAGTATTGTAAAAATGGCTATATTACCAAAAGTACAGATTCAACCCAATTCCCAATGAAAATTCCAATGACATTCTTCAGAGAACTAGAAAAACACTCTTAAAACTTATATGTAAACATATAGGACCCCAAACGGCCAAACACATTTCGAACCTAAGAGCTAAAGATGCAATACTATTTGATCTCAAATCATACTACAGAGCTATAGTTACAAAGACAGCATGGTACTGGCAGAAAAATAGACAAGTAGATCAACAGAATAAAATAGAGGACCCCATATCAATGCATTTACAATTTAATTTTGGGGAAGAGTGTCCAAAACAGACACTGGAAAAAAATAACAGCATATTCAACAAATGGTGCTAGGAAAACTAGGTATCTACACACTGAGGTTGAAATTAGAGGCATGTTTCTAAGTCGGGTGGTGGTGGTGCATGCCTTTAATCCTAACACTTGGGAGGCAGAGGCAGGCGGATCTCTGTGAGTTTGAGCCTGGTCTACAAGAGCTAGTTCTAGGACAGGCTCCAAAGCTACAGAGAAATCCCATCTTGAAAAACCAAATAAATAAATAAATAAACAAACAAATAAATAAATAAAAATTATATGCATGTTTCTCACTATGCACAAAAATCAACTAAAATCAAAGTGAAAACCTGGATTCCACGCCTGCTTTTGAAAGTGCTAGAGGAGAAGATAAGGGAAACACTTCTTGGAGGCATAGGCAGTGACTCTCTGAATGCTTCAAAAACTATTAAACAATGTGAAGAGCTGACTGAGAGGGTATCATGTTCCAAAGCCTCTGTGTGGTCAAATGCAACATGAGGGGCCTGCTAGTTGGGGTTTCTGTCCCGCCTGGTCCCCCAGCCGTTTAGTCCCAGAGAAAATCACACAGAGGTCTCCAGAAGATTATAAACTGATTGGCCCATTAGCTCAGGCTTCTTATTAGCTCTTGTAGTTTATATTAACCCATTATCCTTATCTATGTTAGCCACATGGCTCAGTACCTTTTTCACTGGGGCAGGTCACATCCTGCTTCTTTGGTGGTCTGGGCAGGAGTCTCGAGAGAGCTTCCTGCTTCCCAGAATTCTCCTTTTCTCCTTGCTCTGCCTCTACTTCCTGTCTGGTTGTCCCACCTATACATCCTGGCTAATGGCCAATCAGCATTTATTTAAATCATGATTGACAGAATACAGACAATTCTCCTGTGCCAGTCAAAGAAACTATTACCAGAGTGAAGACACAGTCTGAAGATGGGAAAAAGTTTTGGCATTAAACACCAAAGGACAAACAACCCAATCACTATATAACCACGTGAACAGTTTTTTAAAAATGTACAAGTCACCAATAAATGCATGTATTATTAGTGAGGGTTCTCTAGAGGAACAGAACTGATAGAATGAATGCACGTGCGCGCACACACACACACACACACACACACACACACACATGAGATTTAGTAGAACAAGAACACACACACACACGATTTAGTAGAGAGTCTCACAGCCTGTTGGTCCAGCTTTTCCAACAGCAGCTGTCTACTGACAGAAAACCGTGAATCCAGTTGCCGTTCAGTCCACAAGGCTGCATGTCTTGGCTGGTCTTCAGTATGTGTTAGAATCCTGAAGAAGCAGCCTCTTATGCCTGTGAAGGAGAGGACTTGTCAGCCAGACTGTGGGCAAGCAGGCAAAGAGCAAAACCTCTCTCTTCCTTGTCCTTTAAATAGACTGTCAGGAGAAGGTGTGCTCCACATTTAGGGTAGACCTTCCTTCCTCAAATCATCCAGTTTGCTAAAAACCCCTCACAGGTGTGCCTCGTAGTTTGGTTTTTAGTTAATTCAAGATGTAGTCAAGTTGACAACAAAGAACGGCCATCGTGATGCATTTTTATTATAAGCATTTTTAGCCATAGAAGAAATGCAAATCAAAGCTACACAGAGGTTCCGCCCCACCCTGGGCAGAACGGCTACTGCTAAGAAAATCACACATGTGGACTAGGACACGGGGAAAGGCTCTCTTGTATACCATTGTAGGAAACACCCAGTCACTATCAGCACAGTGAGTCCTAAAAACCAAACTAAAAATATAGCTACATATAGCCTGGGCCACACACCCTTGGAATACGCCTGAAGGAAACAAGTCAGTAAAGATACCCACACATCTGTGTTTGCTGCAGCCCCGGCCACTGCAAAAAAGCTGCTGTGACTTCATTTAGGTGCTCATCAGCGATGAGCGAGGAAGGCAAATGTGGTCCTACACTCAGGGCAGAGTGCATTCAGGTTTAAAGAGAAGACATCAGCGCTGTTCACGGGAAAACGGATGCCTTTGGAAATCATCCTGCTAAGAAAACTAAAGCAGACTCCAAGACCAATATGCAGGGGTGGAGAGACGCCTCAGAACCATCTGGGAAGAGGATGGGGGCAAAAAAGAAAGTGAGACGAGGGACAACTGGAGCAGGGAGATGGAAGGGTGTATAGGCTCAAAGTACATCATAGACAAGGCTGACGTGTGGTGGCTTGACTGAGAACGGTCCCATAGGCGCATATGTATTTGAATGCTTGGTCCCCAGTTGGTGGAGCTTTTTGGGAAGGTTTAGGAGGTGTGGCCTCATTGGAAGAGGTGTGACACTGGGGGAGGGACTGAGGTTTCAAAAGACGTCATGCCATTTTCAGTATGACTCTCTGCCTCCTACTTTTAGATAAGGATGTGAACTCTCAGCTGCTGTCCAGCTACCTACTACCATATCTTTGCTCAACCATCACAGACTCCAACCCTCTGAAACCATAAGCCAAACTAATCTCTGTTTTTATAATTTATCTTTGTCATGATATTTTGTCACAGAAACAGAAAAAAATAACTAAGGCAATATTTATGACATATGCCATTATACCTGGCACAAAAATTGTAATAAAATCCATAATTTTGTAAATCAATATATGCCTATATAAAAGGAAAAACCAGAAAGAAGACTGCAGCTTCAGCTCTTGGGCTTGGCTCATGGTCACTCCACACAGTCTCTGAAATGATGGAACTGTTGATTCTAAGGTCTTTCGAGGTGCTAAGATTTGTATAGCTAATAAAGGTCTCAGCACATTCATTATTGGCATATAGTGGAGGGACTGGTTGGTGTTTGTCTCGAGGACGTTTTCCCATACACAATAAGAAGGTGAGCCCTGCAACACAGGGACTGGTGTTTTCTGTAGATGAAACCTCACTTGTCCCTTGGCACACTCTTTCAGCTGCCTTGAAGAATACGTTACTTGATTTGATAATACAAACAGTCCCGCAAGAAGTTGTCACACACATACCACAGAGCACATGATGGCTAAAATTAATGCTAGCTTATCATGTTCGCTGTTAAATTCCAGTTTTCTATCCATGGCTGATTCAAAACTGTGTTACCCAAATGCAAGTCTAGAAAACAGATGCCGTTCGCTTTGACTGGTGCTGTCCTAGAGTAAGCGTGGCATTTGTAATTTGAGTGATTAGTGTCTGCTCTGTTCCTCTCTCTAACTCTCCACCTCTGCCTCTCTTCCTTCCTCCTCCCTACCCCTCCCTCCTCTCCCTGTCCCTCTGATTTAATGAATGCTAATACATTGTGCCCTACAAGAATTTGCAAGCTGTACTGAGAAATAATGCAGCGTTAGTTTTGTAATTTAGTGTACAGAGCACATTTGTGCACAAGCTTTGTAAACTGGGCCCGTGGTCAAAAGGGGCAATTAGCACTTTGTTAGTATGCAATGATGTACTAATCTGCACCGTCCCCCAAAGCAATTGTCTGCTCCATTTTGCTCTCACTTGCAATACCCCCCCATTGTATACGGCACTCTTCTAAGAATAACGCACTGCCTGCATGGTGCCATAAATTGGGTTTGTGTTGATGAAGACATATCAATTAGAAAATTATTTGTTGGGGGTAGGGGCTATGAACATGAGTTTGGCCCTTCCAGTTCCCTCTGTTCATCCTATCCCTCAGATTTCAGAAGGTTGTCTCTTCCCCTTTGGAGGACTGTGGGGAGAGTGTTTAGTGGGAAAATGAGACCCCAAGCAAGAACAGTTAAACCCCGAATCACCTTCAGTTTCCTTAGCCTATATGGGTAGGTGTCACACTTACCTCCTTGCTGAGGCAGACCTGATTTGTATTTAAACAAGTGACCTTGTTCCTTGATTTAAATAGAACATGGGAACCATGTAGAAAGAGTGTGCATTCTTTGGATTTGTTAAGTTCTTAGGAGTGAGGCACATGACTGTGATATGTTAGCCATAAAAATATCAATGATGGGGGTTGGCGTTGGTTCAGTGAGAGGGCCTGTTAAGCATGTGTGATGTCCTGAGTTCAGATCCCCAGTGACCATAAAAAAACCTGAGTATGGCCATATGCTCCTATAACCCCACCACTGTTGGGAACTCATGAGCTTAGCTTTACCCTTTGCACACATATAATATACGTTGATCACAACCCCCTTTCTTGTTCCCTCCCTGCCTACTGAGCCCATTCTTCCTAGCCCCCTCCCACCTTCATGCCTTTCCTCACCCTTGTGGCCTGCTGCTTTCAGTGAGGGTTGCCTGTGTGCAGACGGGAGAGGGGTTGTTTCTTTGAGTATGACTTAGCAGTGGCCACACCAATCAGGAATGGGACTACCTTCCCCAGCAACCATTAACTACCTAGAGCTTTTCAGAGAGAGGTGAAGCCTTATGGGCCCTTCTACAGCCCATGATGGAGGTGTTGACGGTCCCAGTCCTAACAGTATAATCTTTCAATCATTTGTTTAATCAGTAATCATTGTTGAAAGTTTAATGTGCTCCAGATGCTAAGAAAACAAAATGGTTCCCTTGGGTAAAAGAAATGAAAAACAAAATTGAGGCAAATGTCATGTTGACTAAATTTTATCCACTAATTAATGTCCAAACTCGAGTTTTAAAATAGAAATGGGTTGCACATCCCTGGTAATCACTTAAGGCTGGTAGCGGTGTTATGTAAACCTGATGGGCTGGGGAGACAGCTGAGTGGATAAGAGCGCTGCTGGGTGAGTGTGAGGACCTGTGTCTGACCCCCCAGCACTGGGGGACAGACGAGTGGGTCCCAGTCCTGGCCAGCCGCCCTGAAACAGCTAGCTTCTGCTCAGCAAGAGACCCCGTCTCAAGGCAGTAACTCAGAAAGTGACAAAGACACCTGAGGGCCTGCTCTGGTCTCCGCAGGAGTGCACAGGCACACCTGCATGCTTGTGTGCATGTGCCACCCATGTAACATACATATCTCTTTACATGTTCCTCATGGGTAGTCCTATTTCAAAAGTGAGGGGGATAAAGATATTCTGATGTGGAGCAGGGAGATGGCTCAGGTGGGAATATGGACATGAGTATACTCAGCTATTCTGTGAATAAAAAATGTGATAATACAAACTCGTAAAACAAAAGTTGGAGATCCAAGATTGGGTATTTAAGCAGGCATCAGGCTGAGCAGGCATCTGCTACCCTTCAATATGGGTTTGTGCAGTAAGACTGAATATTCAACTTTTGCCCAAAACACATACACCAATCCACATCCTCTATCATTCCCTCTCTCTTGTTGTTTTCTGGATTCCATGATTTCATTGCAATCCTCATTCTCTACACTCTTTCTTCCTTACTCCTGCTCTACTTCTATGAACTCATCAGTTGTAGAAAGGACCTATGTTGCTCTCTCCCTGTCTCTGTTGCTCCCTCCCTATCTCTGTTGCTCTCTCCCTGTCTCTGTTGCTCTCTCCCTGTCTCTGTTGCTCCCTCCCTATCTCTGTTGCTCTCTCACTGTCTCTGTTGCTCTCTCCCTGTCTCTGTTGCTCTCTCCCTATCGTTCTCTTCCTAGTCTAAGCTTTACTGTTCTTTTCAGCTTTAGAGACTGGATAGCTTAGCGTCTCTCATTGTTCAACAACAGCATTAACAACAACAACAGCAACAGCAACAACAACAGCAGCAACAGCAACAACAAAAACAGCAGCAACAACAACAGCAGAAATGAGGTTTCTCATTTCTGAAATGAGCAACAATAACAACAGCAGCAGCAACAACAACAGCAGCAGCAACAGCAACAGCAGCAACAGCAGCAGCAACAGCAGCATCAACAAGATGCTTGGGCTGAAGAGATGGCTCAGTGGTTAAGGGCACACACCACTCTTGCATAGGATCAGAGTTTAGTTCCTAGTAACTAAGTCTGGCAGGGTCACAACCACTGTAACTCCAGGGGATCTGACATCCCCCACACCCTTTCAGCTTTGATGGGCACCTGCACCAATGTGCACACTCCCCACATACACACACATGCAGTTTTCTTAAAGAAAAAAGTAAACAGCTACAGGGTGTTTATCTATTGCTTGAAGCACAGTACAAAATCCACAACGTGTTTTTACCCCTTCATTGCATCATTATACACATCTATGCACATGCAAATGATTTTATGTCTCTAAAAAATCTGAAATCCACAAATAAGAGAATGTATGCTCCACCCATCTTTTTGAGTTATTTCACTTTTCGATGATCTCTATTTTTATCTGTTTTCAGAAAACAACATAATTTTAGTTTTCTTTCTGGTTGATTTGGGTTTTTTGGTATGTGTATGACAGGTCTCATAATGTAATCCAAGCTGACCTCAAACTGGTGATCCTCCTGCTTCAGTTTCCCAAGTGCTAGAATTATGAGTCTGAACACCCAACTTACACCTGATCTTTTAAAAAAGACTTATTTTTGCCTGCGGTGGTGGCGCACACCTTTAATCCCAGCACTCAGGAGGCAGAGGCAGGCAGATCTCTGAGAGTTCGAGGCCAGCCTGGTCTATAGAGTGAGCTCCAGGACAGCCAGAGCTACATTGAGAAATTCTGTCTCAAAAAAAATATTTTAAATGATGTATACATATGTATGTATATATACATATACATACATATATATTTTATATATATATAAAATGATGTGTACGATGTCTAGTGTCTATAGAAGCCAGAAAAGGGGGTTGAATCCCCTGAGGTTCAATTGGTTGTGAGTTGACTGATGTGGATGCTGAGAACCAAACTCAGGTCCTCTGGAATAACGGCAAGTGCTCTTAAACACTGTTCCCACATTAAATCTATCTAGGCATACTATTCTCTGTATGTACTATGAATAACTTACTTTCTTTTAAATGAATCTGAAAACCCATGGCTTCATGAAATATCTGGTATAGTCTTCAGTCTACCATAATTTACCTACAGTCTCCACTCCAGTTCTAACTGGCTTATCTAAAACACAAAGAGTCAATTTTGGCTTCAGCCCACCTCCCACCCTTTGTTCTGGGCTAACACTTAAACGATAACATTTTAAGAACATGTAAGATGCTTTCAGAAATGCTAAAACTCAGAGAATTCACACCAGTGACGGGGGGCCCAGTACAGATTAGCACATTTTTCTTGGGAGAGAGGATTAATTGAAAATAAAAAGACGTAAGTGTACTGAATAACCCTGAGAACTGTGTCCGGAGAGACGCTCGCTGTTGGCAAGGGTTGCTCAGCAGATATGTAACATCTTCAGTGAGCGTAAGGGAGCTGGCCCTCCGGGAGCCCTCATTACAGCCCTTGGCTAGGAACTCTTGGTGGAGGAGTGGGAAGAGACTGCTGGGTTTACTGTGAGAAGGATTGAGTTTGTGGGTTGTTAAGGAGGTGAGAAGCAGTGAATACATGGGGTTAGGCTGCTCAGTGCTTTGCAGAAACTCATTCTGTCTTTAGTGTTTACCTTGCTATAGACTGTCTTTCTCGGATTCAACTAAAGTTCAGAGAATATTAGTTTTTAATATGGTTACTATTTTGCTTGGTTTGGTTTGATTTGGTTTTTTTGGGGAGGGGCTACTGATTCATTGCTGTTACAGCAACAAAATCATTTAAGGGAGAGGAATTGGGATGGAAAAGAGAAACAACAGACTACTAATAATAACCTTAGGCCATCCCCTCCAGAGCTGTTGCAACCTTTAACAGCCCCACAAGGGGAGAGACACCTTTCCAGCCGGAGGAGAAAGGAGGTCAACGTTGCTTCCCTTGTACAGGTTAGCCCAGAGCCATGTTATAAAGGAACTGACTTTCCTTGCTCCCATCCCTCAACTACTATTTAAAAAGAAATCCATTATTTTCTTTTCCTCTGTCATCTTTAACATTGACTTAGCACCTGAGAGGCACCAGAGTTAACGCTCTGGCCAATTTACAGAGCGCCAGGAGTGCACCTGCAGGATGAGCCGAGGGGGGCGAGCCTGTTCTGATGTCAAGGTCTCCATCTCTCGCGTTGTGTCTGTCTGATATGGAAAGTGGGTCTCTTTACAGCTCTCTCATAGTCTAGGGATGCAGGGACTTCTTTCACAGTTTCTTTGTCCAAGGGGTGAAAATAGAGACAAGTATTGCTTAGTTCGGGTTATTGTTGTTGTGATGCAACACCGTGACCAAAAATCAGGTTGGAAAGGAAAGGATTCATTTGGCTTACACTTCCAGACCATTATTTGTCTTAGCTAGGGTTTCTGTTGCTGTGAAGAGACACTGTGACCATGGCAACTCTTATCAAGGAGCACATTTAATAGGGGCTGGCTTACAGTTCAGAGTTCAGTTTGTTGTCATCATGGTGGGAAGCATGGCAGGATAAGGGCAGTCATGGTACTGGAGAGGTAGCCAAGAATTTTATATCTAGATTGGCAGACAGCGTGTGGAGAGAGTGACACTGGGCCTGGCTTCCACATCTGAAACCTCAAAGCCCACTCCCAGAGACACACTTCTTCCATCAAGGCCAGACCAACTCCAACAAGGCCATACCTCCTAATAGTGCCACTCCCTATGAACCTATAGGGGGCCATTTTCATTCAAACCACCACCCTGTTCATTATCCAAGGAAGCCAAGAAAAGAACTCAAACAGGGCAGGAACCTGGAGGCAGGAGCTGATGCAGAGGCATGAAGAGGTGCTGCTTACTGGCTTGCTCCCCCTGGCTTTCTCAGCCTGCCTTCTAATAGAACCTAGGACCATTGGCCCAGGGATGGTCCTACCCACAATGTGCTGGGCCCTCCCCTGTCAATCACTAATTAAGAAAATGCCCTACAGGCTTGCCTACAGCCCGGCCTTAGGGAGTCATTTTCTCAGTCGGGGTCCCCTCCTCTCAGATGTGTCAGGTTGACATGAACACAAGCATCAAGTGGGGGTTGCCACGAACCAGAATAGAGCATGGATGTCTGTTGCACCCTGACAGCCCAGTCACTTGGACAGAGAGAACGGTGAGATGTAAGGACATAACTGAGTTCCTCCCTGGTGCCCAAAGAATTGGCTTTGGGGAAGAATTCTCCAATCTGTGCCACACACACGACTCCCAGTGGGGATCTTACACTGCATGGCTCAACATTCTGACCACAGTCTGTCCTCTGAAACCTCCTTGGCCATCTGTGTCACTGGACGTAGGCAGAGAAACGTTAACTTGTTTGAAACAAACTGCACGAGAAACACTTTGCCTTATTATTTTAATAAGTAAGCAAACAATCTCAACCCTGTTCCTTTCCAGGATCCACTCTGAAATGTAGACTTTATGGTCAGCATACTGCCAAGGACAAAATTAGTGGGATTGGACCTCCGATTCACCTGACTTCCTTCTGCCATAACTGAGCCTCATGCTAACCACCTTCATGCTGTTTACTGAAGCAACATACTTGCTGTGTATTAACCCACTCAGCAACAGCTCAGAAGAGGGAATGGGTCTTGCGGTCTGACTAGACTATGTTTTTAGTATGTGTTTCATCATTATCGACACCTCCTGCTCAGTAGGATGGCAATCTGGACAGGCAGAAAGGACCAAGCTTGATCATCTGTGACTCTTTGACTGAGGAATTTTACACTCAAACAAACAAAAACAAATAACACCAGAAACAAAAAAGGCATGCCAGCATTTAATCCAGAAAACATTTCCAGCTCAAGCTAAAGCTACTAGAACGGCTAGGAAGACAAATGTTGGGGCTGGTGAGGTGGCTGGGAAGAGTTGTGCTGCCGCAAAGCCTAAAGTCAGTCCCTGAGACCCGCTAGGGAAGGAGAAACCGGTTCCTGCAAGTTGTCCTTGACCTTCACAGGCGCGCGCGTGTGCGCACACACACACACACACACACACACACACACACACACACACACACACACACACACACACGCTGTGGCCCCACCCCACCCCTTCTCTACTCACCAGAAGCCCTGTAAAAATTTCAAAAACTGAGCAAGGGGGCTGGAGAGAGCTCAGCAATTGAAAGTGTGTACTTGTTCTGCAGAGGACTCGAGTTCAGCTCCTGGCATCCTCGTGGGCGGCTCACAGCTGCCCTTACCTTGGCTCCAGGTAACCCCACACATCCCACACCCTTCTGGCCTTAGCATGCACCACTGACAGTCAGCATGCACTGAGAGATACACACACGCATTAAAGAACAAAAATTTAAAAATGAAAACAAAAACTCCACAACTTGTTATGAGTGTGGCGTTGTGTAGACCTCTTGTATGTGAAAGGAACGCTGAATCATTTGACCACTTTGGAAACCCGTGCTGGACTTCCTTAAAATGCTAAATGTTCCAGCCCTGAACTAAAAACTACTTACAGTGTTTCTCCAAGAGAAGAGGGAACTTTCTCAGGTACACATCCACAATCTCATCTATAAAATGTACAGATTCCCCAACAATTTGGTCTCAAGAATCTTTTATATTCTTCAGTTAAAATTTATATTTAATTTGCCATTCATTTATTTGTGTATGTGTGTGTGTGCGCGCGCGCGTGTGTGTACATGTGTGTGTAGGTCAGAGGACAACTCCCAGGAGCCAGGTTTTCCCTTTGACTGTTTGAACTCCAGGGTTGACCTTTGTTTGTCAGGCTTAGCAGGAAGTGCCTTTATCCATTAACCATCTCACCAGCTTTATAATTCTTAAGAGCCAGTGAGGAGTCTTAAAGGGGTTTGTTTATGTAGATTTTGTTTATGAGTATTCATCAAATTAGAAATTAAAACTGAATTTAAAGGTATCTATTCATAAAAACTAAAAGTAATATGTTGGGGAATATTATTTTCAGGTCTGTGACTTTTGTTTATGCTGCATTTGTTTAACTCTGTGAAGCATGATATTGTGCCTGTCTAAAACACCTAACAAACGATGGTCCTAACAAAGAGCCAAACAACCACTAGCGAGGTAGGAGCACGGATAGGCGGGGCTGGCAGGGAGAGAGTATAAATAGAAGGAGAACCCAGGAAAAAGAACAAAAGAGAACAAGGAGAGGAGGACATCAGGAGCCTGCTACCTGGCCACCCAGTCACCCAGCCAGCCATGGAGTAAGAAGGAAAGTAAGATATATAGAAGTAAGAAAGATAAAAGCCCAGAGGGGAAAGGTGGGCAGGATAATTTAAGAAAAGCTGTCAAGAAACAAGCCAGGCTAAGACTAGGCATTTATAAGAAAGAATAAACCTCTGTTTGTGATTTATGTGGGAGCTGGGTGGTGGGTCCCTCAAAAAAGCCAAAAGAGTAAAAATCACACAACACTTTAGCATACCAACTTGGATCTTAAATATCCATATGGAGCCTAAAAAAAACTGGAATAAAAAGGAAGGAAGGAAGGAAGGAAAAAAGAAAGAGAAAGAAAGAAAAAAGAGAAAGAAAGAGAAACAAAGAAAAAGAAAGAAGAAAGAGAAAAAGAAAGAGAAAGAAAGAAAGAGAAAGGAAGGAAGGAAGGAAGGAAGGAAGGAGGGAAGAAAGGAAAGAAAGAAAGAAGACAGGGCTCCTTTAAGAGCTGCTGCTGTTGAGCTGGCAGTGCTATAGATAATAGAAATGGCAAGCTAAGTAAAGTAAAGCTAAGTAAAGCTAAGTAAGCTTGTGGCAATTCAGGACCTGGCTTCCAGAGTTAGAAAGGTTTAATGAAGTTTTCGGTCATGAACCTCCAACCAGGGTATAAGCTTTAGGCTTGGCTTTCACAACCTGACCTGAGAGTGGGTAGAACCAGCTGCTAGTGTATGTGAAGGATCCAGATGTAACTTCATAGTCTAAAGTTGCTCGTGTGGTCAAAGAAAGGCTAAAAGATATCTAGTAAAAGAGGTCCACCAAAGGAAAAAAAAACAAAAAACAAAAACAACAACAACAAAATCAAACCTCTAGATAGTTTCCAATGTGTTTTACAATTTGTATAGGCTTAAAAAATAAAGAAAATGAAAAAAAATTAAAAAAATTTTTAAAAACGAGTATAGGCAGTTATAGAAAGAAAAACTACATTGATAATAATAATAAAGTAAAGTTGTTAAAGAGACAATAAAAGTAATGTAAAAGGAAAAAACCACGTAAAGATGGGAAACACAGAGGGAGTCCAGATCCTATATAATATTGTGTTGATTTTGAATTTTTTGATTGCTGGAAAGCAAAGGGCAGCTGCTGAGAGACCTGAAACTGGAAGAGAGGCTGTGGACATACTAGATACTTTAAGAATGTCTTAATTTTTAAAAAAGTCAAAAATGTATTTGTCAAATGGAAATCAAAATTGCTTTGGAGAAGAGGTTTTGCTTTTGTTTGGAAACAAGAGTCTATGGATTCGTTCCAGGTTGATTTGGATTTGGTTTGATCAGGGAAGACCCTCTGAAACTTGACAGGTGATATCTATCAACAAAGGTTATAACTGGTCTTACCAGGACTTGGCTATTATCTCATATTTTCTTTCTGGGACCCTAAAGATGCCTTTACCCACATTCAGCAGGAAACAGTCTAGAACACAATGTCCAAATTCCCAAGAAAGAAGAGGGTGTGGGTGGTCCTTGGTTATTTTGTGGGCCATGAATATTTGTTATATTTGGGGGAAGATAGGAATATAGAAGAAAAAGAAAACTATTAATCTCAGATATTTTGCATTGGCATGGATTTTGGTAAATGTGTACATATTCAAAATCAATTTTGTTACTTTATACATATGCTTTTACATTTGTTTAAAGGACTTTTGTATATTGATGCAAATTTAAGGTAATTTTTGTTACAATGCACTGTATATATGTTTCTATACTTGTTTAAAGGATTTTGTATATTGATACCAATTTAAGGTTATTTTTGTTACAACATATTGTATATATGTTTTTGTTCTTGTTTAAGGTATTGTACCTATGTAGGTCATTTAAAAATTTAAGGTAAAATTCTAGTTTTTGAAAACTCTTATCATGAACAATTTAGGATAGTCAAAAAACATAGGTCAGTAGTCATCTACAACAATCAAATTTGTAGATATGCTAGGTATGTTTTCTAGATCATATTGAGATATATTTTAGATAGATGGTCTTCAAATACTTCAAAGACCTATAGAATATGGCATTTAAAATGTTTTGTTAATTTAACTCATGACAGTGAGACACATCTGCCCCTGGAAGCACCAATTTACTTCAGAGAAGATGTGGGTTTGAAGAAACTCCTTGTGGAGTTTGCTTTCATTGTAGCAAGGCTAGCCAGTGAGCAAAGAAACTGCTCTTACCTTTAACCCACAGGAAAGTGACTGCTGCGAACTTTGCCAAAACAAGGTGGGATGGTCATTCAGGGTTCCTGTTTCATAGAAGAAACTGTCAGATATTCTGTAGGACACAGAGAAAAGCGACTGATGAATTTTGTCAAAACAAAGCAGGGCAGTCCTTCAAATTTCCTGCTTCATTGGAAAGTCTGCCAGATACTATGAGCCTGTGGGAAAGAAAGACAGAGAGAAGGGGGAGGGAGGAAAGAAAGAAAGAAGAGAGATAGAGGTGAAGAAATGGAGGGAAGGAAGAGGACCAAAAGGAAAAAGAGGAGGAGGGAGGGAAAGGAAGACAGGAGTGGGGAGGGAGGGAGAAAAGCTAGAAGGAAAGGGGTAGGGACTATGGAGGATTAACAACTACAGTAGTCAACAAAGCAACAGGAGAACCATTTGTTCTTGGGTCAGAGTCGAATGGGCAATCCAGCAAGTGCTCACCTTGTGAGACAGTACAGGGGTGCACATGGATGAGGACGTTTGTGGAGTAAGGTGAATCTCTTTCTGCTGGTGAGGGTTGGTTATATAGGACTATCCTTCAAGCCAAACCACCATCTGGGGGAGATCTGCTGTGCTGTGCCCGCTTGCAAAAGATCATCCCAGCTGGACTTGCTGATTGCTTACATCCTGGGAGGGTCATGAGATCCTCAGCTTGCTATCTAGCTACCATCTACCATTGTTGTAACATTGCCCTAACTGCACATGGTCTCAGGGAGGAGCTGGCAGAGTACATAGGTGGGGGACTAGGGGAGGGAACGTCACCTGTGCAGCTATGGGGACAGCCATTCCCAGGTGGGTAAAGACCCACCCTCTCCTGTAGCTAATTCTGCAGTTAAGTTCTGCAAGAATTCATTGGTTTTCCAGAGTAAACTAACTGTAGTGGAATTGCCCTAAGGTCATTGGAACCTTAGGAGGAAGGGTAGATGTTGCTTACATTTTCCCAAGGGAAGGGGTTTTAGCAACAGGGAACTTCAAGGGTTCTAGTGCACACATACCATGGTTCAGGACTGATTCCTCAGTATCACAGACTATGGATACTTAGACTGAAGGATTTCCTGCTTCTGGTTCTTTATGTCCTTCAGTATCCCCTCCTCCCATTCAGTTCCATGGTTCCTTGAGTACCCAAGGCTTAGGCTTTTGAGACCATCAGCCTCAAGTCACAAAGTCAGATGTCTAGTTATCTGACTAGAGAGACTTCACAAGCCATCATAGTGGGGGATGAGGGAGATGGAGAGATGGAGAGGTCCAACAGCCCTTCTCACCAGCTGAGGTTCTATCCATTCTTACCATGATGCTAGCGAGATTTTAAAATTTTTTAATCTTATGGTATGTATATATATATATAACATGTGTATATATAGTATGTGTGTGTGCATATGAGGTGTGTGTGGTGTATATATGATGTCTGTGTATGGTGAGTGTGTATGAGGTATGTATAATGTGTGTACATGATGGGTGTGTTTGGTGTGTGTGCTCACACATGCCACAGTGTGTAAAGGTCAGGACAACTTTCAGGAGCTGGCTCTCTCCTTGCACTGTGGGTTTTGGACCCACTCAGCTCATGTGGGTTGTGCAGTAAGCACATGTGCTCTCTGAGCCATCTCAGCATCCCCAGTGAGACTTTCAATAGAATTGTGGGTGTCCCAGGCTCATCCATAATCTGATCACAGCGGCAGAATTAACCGAGTGAGAGACTAGTCTCTGATGAGGCTTAGGCCGACTCAACTCTTCCAGTATCGCTCTTAGCTGCCAGTGCACAGACAGAAATGGCAGCATTGCTCATTTCTTTTTTTTTTTTTTTGATTGTTGACACTTAAGGTCGCTTAGTTTGTCTTGGGCCTTGAGGGACTACAGTCCATCAGTGTACGGAAGGCATGGTGCAAGAGCCTGAGGTGGCTGCTTGCTGTACGGTGCCAACCAAGAAGCAGAGGAGTAGAGCCCAAACCAATAAGCCCTTCCTCTAGTGCCCTACGGTCCCACCTCTCCCAATGAAGGACCCTGTTCCGAAGCCTCCCCAGACAGCTCCATCTAATGGGAAAAACAACATGTTCACACTTATGTCCCTGCAGGACTTTTCACTTCAGACCATTAACAAAGGCCGACATTTTAAGCTGCTAAATGTGGTTTATTCTGCGGCAATGTGTAACCAAAACATACATGCAGGCAGATGTTTGGAGCGAAGACAAAGACTCTCGAACCCAGTTACTTATTTCCAGTCTGAGATCCTTTCGGTTTGGCATTTGCATCTGTCTACACCCTGCCTCCACCTTGTTATGCTAAGACGAAGAGTTTCAGATTGTGTCTCAAGAGCTGCAGGTTACTGTTAACTCTGGAATTTAAGAAAGATCCGCTGACTGACCCCACACCCATGACTTCTGGGCAGCAAAAATTGGACTTGATGTGCTATTCTAAAAAAAAAAAAAGAAAAGGAAAAAGCTCTGAATTTGGGAGGGGCGGGAGAGTGGAAGTGGATCTGGGAGGGTTTGGGGATAGAGGGAAGTGACAATGACCAAATGTATTGCACGCCTGTATAAATTCATCTTCAAGAATTAATAAAAATGTTATACTTTAAAAACAGAAAGACCCACAGGAACTTGAAGCCAGAAGGCAGAGAGCTGTCCTTCAATTTGTACCCCCTAAAACATGGCCCCTTCTAAAGGGGGACATGTTTGTTTCATTTCCCTAAAGCACTGGGCTTTCTGAATTGGATCTTGGACTCAGAGACGCTCACACCGGCTCATGAAGTCACCTCCTAACAAGAGCCCCTCTGACTTTTGTTTTTCTTCTGGGAAGCAGCACCTGCCATTAGCTGTGGTAGTTCCTATTTTCATATTGTCTGACAGTAGCAGTTGGACCAGGCTTGAGCCAGTGTGACTGAGAGGCAGGCTCCCTGCTTGCACAAAGCTGTGTTTAATAAGATGAGAACAGCATGCCAAGCTGGGGCAGCTCCCTCTCTAACACTTATCCTGACACCAGCCCCTCAGCGGGCCTATTGCTGTGGTAATCTGGGCGAGCTGGACAGAGCTTCCTGCTTACAAGTTCAATATAATGGCTCAGCAGGGGGAGGGCTGGCAGGAAAGCTTAGAAAGTTAAAGCCTATTATCCTATGCATGAGGAAAAATGAGTCACTAAATATTACACCCAGAGCAAGACTTGAACCCGCCAAAGGCGGTGGCAACACACGCTAAGCCTTGTCCATAATGGGGCATTCATTATTCTGCCTGTCAAGGGTAATGTGGATTTAAATGTCTTTAATCCTAATGGAAATGTGTATGCAAATTTCTCCTCAAGCCCCTCCCCCTCATACTCCAGTATTCTTGTGCTCCACTCAAATTTAATAGACACCAGTGACTAGATACTACATATGTCAAAGAAAATGATGCCTTCTTAACGTGCCTTTAATAATAGAAAGTCAGCCAGAAATCGCTCGGCTGCATCTCGTGGTCTTTGTTGTTGCTGTTTTATGGTTCTTGTGGGTGTTGGATTTAGAACCAAAAGAAGAAATAGCATGCAAATGATCTCTGAGTTCAGTCTTGGCTGAGGTTTAGGCTTAGTTACGCTGAACGTCAACTCTTCCCTACAGTGAATTCTAACAAGACCTCAATACAGGTTAGCTCTGACACACATTCTTCAGTATTGGCTGGTCCGGTCGGTCTGCTTGATTGGAAACAGATTGGCCTGACAGTTCTCGTCCAGCAGCACCCCAGAGCCAAGCCATGACTCCAACCAAGTGGAAGGCTATCTTTTAGGATCACGAACCTTCAGCTGCACTAAGAGGGAGGGCGTTTGAAATTATAACAATAGAGCTAAGATTTGGGGTTTCTTCTGTTCCCCCAAATCTTGCTGCCTGATCACAGCAAAAGCCACTGGGACCATCAGGTGTCCCCTCAGTGACAACAGCCACCAATCTGTGAGCGCTTGCCATAGGTCAAAGTTCCTGGTTGATAAATTATAGCCATCACCCATGATCCTGTGTGTGTGTGTTCATGTGCGTGCATGAGTGCTGATGTACAGGTGTGCACACGCATCTGGGGGCCAGAGGTTGATGCTGAGCTGTCATCCTTAGACACTTTCTTCTTTAGCTTCTGACACAGTCTTTCATGGAATATACTGTTTTGGCCAACAAATCCCAGGGATTTTCTCTCTGTCTTCCTAGTCCCGGGGTTGCAGGTACAGGACACTGAACCCGACTTTTTATGTGGGTGCTGAGAATCTGAACTCAGATGATAAGCATTTTACTGACTGAGTCTAATCCAAAGCAATCAAAATGGTTACCCTTAATTTTTTTTCTTTTAAAGGGTGTGTGTACCTGCCTGCATGCCTGAGGAGGCCAGAAGAGATGGTTGGATCCCTGAAGCTGTATTTACAGGTGGCTGTCATCTGCCTGACATGGGTGCTTGAAGACCCCGAGCCTGGGTTCTCTGGATACCAGGAAGTGCTCGTAACTGCTGAGCCATCACTCCAGCCCCTCAGGTGATAAGAATGACGCTCACCAGATTGCCCTCCTCTGCAAGTTGCCTTTATTTATAGCGGATCAAGTTGGTTTAATGATTTTCCAGTGGGGCAGTATTCTACATGGATAAGCTTATGTAACTGCATTCCTTATGGTCGTCTAGTTACTACAATCTATGGACGTGTGGTGCTTCTCAGATGTATGAAGGTTTAAGAGTTCCACCCCTTTGCGAGTAGCCGTGCTTGTGCCAATGGAGCCTCAGGAGATGCTTCTTGGGTTCTTGCCGGCCCCGCCTTGGATGGCTGATTAAGGTCAGAGGTAGGAACTGAAGGGCAATCAGAGACAACCTGACCAGGTGGAGCCTCCTGCTGCTTTGCAGCTAAAAACTGTGACTGTGGCCTGTTGAGCATGTTTGTTTATGAGGGCTCGCACACATTTCAGACTCTGAACCAAGGCAAGGGTCAGGCCATCTCTCTCTCTCTGAATTCTGTGTCTACAAATAGAGAGTAGGAAGGTCTACATACTCCTTTCCGCCAGGAGAGCAAGCCCGCTCCATGGTCTCCCGCGCCACCCCAGCTTCTCTTTTGCCCAGGACAGATTCCTACCCTTCTCCTCTTACCACAGGGTGACAAGGTGAAGACAGGCTCTCCTCTCAGAGGCTTTCGGGGGACTCCTAATGCCATCTGAGCACCTTTTTCTTATTTGTTTATATCTGCATTTTCTGTGTGCAAGTGTGTGTGTGTATGCAGGTGTGTGGAGGGGGCTAGAGGACAATATCAGCTGTCATTACTCAGGTATGGCTCACCATTTATTTATTTGTTATTTATTGACTTTTTGATACAGGGTCTCTGACTGGCCTGGAACTCAAGAAGGCCAGGCTAGCTGGCCAGTGAGCCCCAGGTATCCTGTTTCTGTCTCCCCAGTGCTGAAATTACAATGCACACTGTCATGCCTGGGTTTTCACACGGGTTCTGGGGACTGAACGCAGGTTCTCCTGATTGCAAGTCAAATATTTGACCAATGGAGCCATCGCCTAGCGCACATCTGAGTACCTTTGCCCTCCTCTCAGTTCTAACACAGAACTAACAGTGAGGAAAACGTAAATGGAGAACTCTTACCTTCTTCCTTCATCTTCTAACCTGTCTTCTAGTTAACACGTCCCTGGCCTAGAAGTAGAACGCTTCCCTTCTATTTCTTTATGGCCAGATCCTGCCCTCTTTGTGGAATGAACCAAGTGATGAACGGATGCTTGAAAGAAATCCCACACTAGCTCAGAAATGAGAAATAGATGGTTATTTAGATAGGGGTAAACTCACACATCAGAATCCTCTGCTTGACCAGTTGAATCCCGCAATCCAAACGAGCAACTGGTGGAAAAGGAGGAAGGAAAAAAGGGATGGACGCAGGTTCTGCATCCATGTAAATAGCATACGAGGCCACGCCCCAGTAGGCCACAGGTCTTCCCATAGCACCTCCTATCCCGACTTCTTGTTACACCTGTACTGTGCCAATTTGTGTTCTTCAGAGCAGACAAGGATTTAAGTAGTAGCAGGGTTATCTGGGGGGATGGGGTGGGGAGGGGGCAGGGCACAACAAAGTGGGAGGGAGGGACTGAGAGGGGGTGGGGTATGTGTGAAAGTGACATTCTGTGGATCAGTCACCACACTGGACAATTGGACCTGTGATCCCATGGAGAGGCCTGGGTGACAGTGTGGAAGCCCAAGCCTACACTTATACCATCTGAGGGCTAAGGAAGGAGTAGCACTTATATGTCTGTTCCTGTTGCTTATTAATTAGTTCAGGGCCACTCAAGATGGTCCAATGGAACTGCTCTTTGTCTTGTTGGTGAAAAAGTACATATGATAATTAATTGTAAGAAACAAACATTCAGCATTATCTGTCACTAAGCAGTTGTATACCCACTTAATAAGATGTTATCCATTATCAGACAGAATAGTGACATTCTAAAGCGCTGGCCACCACACCTAGCACTGGCAAGGGTGCACACAAAAGAGGCCCTCGTTCATTGCTGGTGGCACTGTAAAATAGTGCAGGCACATTGGAAGATATTTGACAATTTCTTATAAACATAGACACGTACTTACTGTATGAGCCAGTAGTCTGACCACTATTGTTTTACCAAAGGGATTTGAACATCTTTGTCCATGTAAAACTTGAACATAGATAGTTATCACAGCATTAAAACCTGGAAGCAAGCAAGCCAGGAGGACAAAGGATAAACAAACTGTGGTCCATCCACACAGTGGAACTTTACTCAGTAGGGGAGGACAGGCATTACCAAGCCATGAAGAACTATGTTGATAGTCACAGGATCAGCAGGTGACAGCCGTAGTTAGAGGGAGAGATGGTGTGGGAGGTCCTTCTGTCTATGTGTTGCTTTTATTGGTTAATGAATAAAGGAACTGGCTTGGCCTGTAGCATGGGAGGAGGAAGGTGAAGTCAGAGAGAGACTCCATGGACCCGCTGCCAGAGAAAGA